>JAFFST010045855.1:24452-48701 GCA_022414735.1 Noturus placidus | reverse complement strand
CACAAAAAATTACAGTTTTATATCTTTATGTTTGAGGCCTGAAACGTGGCAAAAGGTCGAACAGTTCAAGGGGGCCGAATACTTTCGCAAGGCACTGTACATGTGAACATTTGTTTGACTCATTTTCTGAGAAACACACATGCTTATCGCACAGGCATGACCGATGGCCTGGTGCTGCTAAAGAAACCAATGTTTTGCTCAATTATCATAATTAATGATACTTGAAATCCTTAATTTTTTTTTATTTTTTCTTATTTCACGCAGTGTGCTTCTCTTTGGCTGCACACAATAAAACGGTGAACGGACCACAGCTAATCTGAGGTGTTCAGAAAGGAAACTAAATTGCATTCTTTGTCCTGCATGGATGAACTCCATCCATGGGATTCCACGTCCTGAGAGAGTTTAACACCAGGTTTCATCCTTCACATGTCCTTAAAGAAACCGGGCCGAACAAAAGATTGACGAGCTTAAAGAAAAGAACAAAAAACGGTTTCTATCAAGTTTACACAGTGTATCCGTTCACTAGAAAGGATTTCGACCTAGCATTCAACTTGGAAAATTAAATAATATAGCATTATCTTAGATATCAGAAAATGGAAGAGAGAGAGAGAGAGAGAGAGAGAGAGAGTACAGAAAATAAAAATATGATCAAAGCTCCTTATGCACTTATCTTAATATAAGGTATGGACCAGCCTTGTTAACTATTCCATACAGTGAATGCTAGACTAACACGTACATCTAAGGCAGGCGTCTAAGGTTTCATGCCGAGTGCATTGGACGAAAGACACTCACGTGTCAGAGATTGAATGTGGTGCTTTTTCTCTTTTTGTCAGAGAGGTCAAACGAGGAGAAGAGGGAGAGATGAACAGTTTCAAAACAGAGCTCACGATAAGGATTTTTAACCCATTCATGTGACAAGAAGAATCAATATGTGAAAAGATTCAAAGAAGTGTATGTTATATTCCTGAGGCAGATATTATGTGTCCTTAAGGCAAGCTACAACACTCAAATAGGCTTGTTATTTTTTTTCTGTACTCCTTTTAGGATGAAAAGTAACCTGCTGAAATTAATCAATTTTGTTTTACTAATTTTTTTCAGAAATCTATTAAAATATGCAAGCGGCACAGTAGATCAAAAGATCTCACGTAAGCCCTTAAGACCCTATTTGCATAGTACAAAAATCCATTTTACAAAAAATAACTCTGTTTTGTGTGTGTGTGTGTGTGTGTGTGTGTGTGTGACTGTGAGTGTGTGTGATAACACTCACTGATCATCAAAACGTAGATATTTGTGGAATTATTGAAAAAAAAAAACACCATTTACATGGATGACAAGTGCAGATCTTGCATAAATTTATAGATATCACTAAAACTCTAAGCTACTCAAAAATAAATAAATAAATAAATAAATAAACAAATAAATAAATAAAAATATAAAATAAAATAAAAAGTGTTGTAATTATATGGATGTTACGTCTTTTAAAGATAAAAAGATGATCATGGAAGGCATTTTGAGAAAAATATATTTTATATAAAGTGCAGGTATGAAAGTTATGAAAACATGTGCTGAAAAATATCCTAAAACGTTAAATAAATAAATAAATAAATAAATATATAAATAACCCTGTGCTGCCAAATGGGTGAAAAATCACAATGGTCTCTTTCAACCTCTGCAATAAAATGTTAGACCAATCCTTTATCCCATAAAGGATCCATGACAGTGCTTCGCTTAATGGAAAACATGACCATTTTCGACAACACCAAGTTATTACCGTTAATCCTGATGAATGCAGAACATGATGAATGCAGAATGTTCTCTGTGGTGGTGAACTGTTACAGAATGGCACTCGTTTCAACCCTAAACCACAGCTGCTCTACCCTTAAACAGACACTTCATCCCAGACTGGTAGAAATTTGGTGGTAAAAATGTGCTAAGAGATAAAATGTGCATGATAATGTTTATTTAACAAGAATAAATAGGAAATATATTTTATTCATTTCTCCAGTACCGAAAGCAGAACCAATAGTATCAGAGATATTTGCTCTAATGCATGGGATGTAATACTTCACATTTGAGTACATACTCTGAGAGAAACTCTGAATATAAGAGCTGTTTAGGAATTACTCCCAAATGACCGGCCCAAATGGACTATATAAATAGAGATTTCTCGGCAAACAACACTGTGCATAATAACACATCAAGCGGGGTCTATGACGGAAATTTAAAACGCTGTGAGGCAAAAACTATAATATGGTGAACTGGTGTGATGGATATTTCTCCTACCATAATACATGAATATTAAAAGGAGAAGAAAAAAAAAATCTCTTTAGTCAGGGAGACAAAGAAATGCAGATTTCTGTGCATTTGTGAGACCTTAATGCAAATAGAAGATATCTCTGAAGCCTGACAAAAGGCTTTAGATTAAAAATGCGGCCCAGGGATTTGAATGTGTTCAAAAATACAGCAGATAAACAACGGAATACGGAAATGAACACATATCTTCAAAGATCTAACAACTGCTGATTAACAGGATGGAATAAATCAATCAGACCATGGCACTTGAGGAATCAAGAACATGAGGAGCGTCACTCAACTAATAGGAGACAGTTTCAGTTAACTTGCTGAACGGATAAACAGAACCCACACTATTAATAAATTTGTTCTACCCAAACGCTGGATTGAGCATTTTGGGGAATTCAATTGGGTTATTTTCTCAGTCTTGGGAAGTTTTTGGTTAAACCCAACCGGTGGGTTAAGGGCTGGGTTATTTTCACTGATAGTTGAATCAATGCACTCCTCCCCCACCCCGACACCCCAGCCAGGCTCCTTGAGTCAAATTAACTCAGTGTGGACTGTTTGAATCCGCCTCAGATAGAGGTAACGGTTTTCACTCGGACAGATTTATTTGCAGAAACACACTCAGAAAGGATGTGTTAATATTCTACATACTGTCCCAGCACATTTTGTGTTCCATTATCCAATGAATGTGTTAAAAATAAGAGAAGAAAAATTTCACACGAGTGACCAACGCAACGTGTGTTAAATTTTCCCATACGTTAACGATAACGTAGCATTACAGCTGTTCGCTACGCTGTAATACAGAGAGTGGGTTAACGTTAACTACATTTAGCAGGTGTTTTGAACAAGGCAAGCTGTATTAATTAGCTTTAGGAGGATGGGTTAGAGCCGTGTTTCTTCATGTATTCGGTGAATGTTAATGCCGGGTAACAGGTGCAGACAGTCAGTGGCTAGCGTAACTTAGCTAGCATTTTCAACAGCGCCATTTTGTTCATTAGGTGAGTGGAGGTCACGTTTCCAAAATGAAACATTTTTGTGTGGAAATGTTCAACACAAAGCATGTGTTAGATGTACTAACACGCTGATTGTGGTGAAAGCAACACAAAATGTGTTAACTAGATACGTATCATGTGGTAATTTTTAACACATCTGTTTTAAGAGTGAAGGTTCGTATCAATATTTAAACCATTACTGTACACTAGAAAAAGCAAAAATGTGCGACAACAGTCCAGTTTACACGACACTAAATGCAACGCTATCTTCGTTAGCTTTGGCGTACATGTTTGTAACGCCCACTGCATCGCAAGTCGTTTACTCAGTTTTTTTTTTTAGATGTTTTAAACGTCTCCTTTGATCAAAGTCTGACATTTTCTTCCTAAATACATGATTTCATTGAGTCATATACTTCAAAGTCTATATATAAACACCACTTTAGCAGCTCTAGCAATACATTTCTGAACACCTTCTTGTTTATAAATAAAGGAGATACCACATTGACGATATATTTGTTAATAATGTGGTAGATTTGACACTTACAAAGGGTAAAAATAACCCTGAAAATATTAACCCGTTTATAAAATCAAACAAACCCAGTGTTTTCATAAGAATTAAACCATCATTTGAAAAACAACCCATTTGCTGGGTTAAAATAAACAACCCAAGTCGATGGGTTAATTTAATCCAAAATGTATTCTGTCCTATATTTACTCAGCAACTGGGTTAAAAAGAACCCAATTTGGGTTGTTTTTAAGTCAGTGTTGTTTTTATTTTTTATATTTAGAGTGCAGAATACAAGAAGGACTGTGGACGACGGGTGCAGGGGCTCCATAGTGAAGCTATGCTGAATCCACATGGAAGCTGTATTTAAGTGTATTTAAAGGCCCTGTGGTTGAAATTGCTGACAAATTGGACAGGCAGCAGGAGTAGAGGACAATGTTGGGTCATATCTCAAACACTAAGGCAGTTATCATTATAGGGACAGCTTTAAAACATAAGCAATAAAATATTTTTCATATTTACATTCATGCATTACATCATAGCCCAGTCTAGTCAAGATTTCATAGTAAGCAGCAATTTCTGAGTAGATGCTTTGTAAATAACAGCAAGTGCATCACCAATACAAGTGTAAAGATTCAATGAAAGATGCGTGTATGGTAAAATAACAGTAAAATTCAGTTTTTACTCAAATTATAATTCATATCTAGAAACTTTATCTTGTTAATAATTCGTTTTTCTCTGTCATAAAGTCCTCGTGATGTGAAGGTAGAGGGAGCATGGCCTCCAATAATAGTGAAGCATCTACTCTTCAAAGCAAAACTATTTTCTCCAGTTGCTGAATTTTATTTCACGCCACATATTGGCCGGTGGTGGGGAGAATCACCTGGTTAACATATTTCTGGAAAGGTGATCAGAGATATGCTCGGTGCCCAGTGATGCCCAGGTAGCAGGATCTGACAGGCAAATCCAAAAAGGCTGGAAGACCAACCAAGAAGTGGATGTCCATGAACATCCACTGACGAAGGCACAACCGACATGATGCGTAGAGTTTTGGGTCACCCTGTATTGTGGAGCGCACTAGGGTGAGTAGTTTTGGTATCACTCCCTGATTCATGTCCTCTGTGACACGTCACTACCTTCTCAGTTCCCCAGCATCCACTGCCCAATGCTGCTCTTATATATTTTGGGGCGGCGGTGGCTCAGTTGGTAGAGCGGGTTGTCCACTGATCCACTAACCGTGGGGTTGGCGGTTCGAATCCCGGCCCGGGTGACTCCACATGCCGAAGTGTCCTTGGGCAAGACACTGAACCCTAAGTTGCCCCCAATGGCAAGCTGGCAGCTCTGCTACCATTGGTGTGTGAATGTGATCTCATTAGTAAGTCGCTTGTAAATGTAAAAAAATGATATTTCTGTAAAGCTGCTTTGAGACAATGTACCATTGTAAAAAAGCGCTATACAAATTGATAATTATTATATGATAATTATTATAACCATTATAACACGGACAACCTCTTGCTTCAGGACCGGGTCTTAGAAGGGAGACTTCTGTAACTCCACATAACACTCCACTCCACAGTGCCATATTACTTATACCTATATCCCACATCTCAGCCATTCAAAGACTCTTTAAAAGGCACTCACAGTCGCTGGCAGCACTACACTATTCAAGTGCTTTCGCACCACCACTTCTACAATATTCCCCAGATCTCATGCGTCTTGTCTGAAATTTTTCTCAGTTTGTGCTAATGCCGTTTTGTAAAGATCCTCTCAGCCAAGTTCAATCAAATGCTCATTAGTGTTAGTTCATGCTCTCTGTGTAGTGTTTGTGTCTTATTTAAAACCACCGATTTCTCTCGAAACCCTAGTTACAATAATGGGTTAAAAGTATATGATGAGCCTATTTCATATTTTACAATCATTAGATCATTATTTAGATCCATTTACACGATCTCATTTTAAGCATTAACCATTAAGAAGAACTCAGACGAAATTGTACCACATTGCATCATAGCGCACTGCGTCGCAACACGGATAAATCGTACTGCATCAAATGTTTCCTGCTTAAAATGCATCAGATCATTGCCCATATACAAGACACGTGTCATATCTTGCCAATGCACTGAACCTTAATGAGACACTGTGGTATCAGAAGTGCCACACATTACTTATGTGTTGAGATGAGTGAGGACACGTTGAAACTGAGATGCAAGGAAGACCAGATTACTCGGATTGGACTTTGACCAGATGACCAAATACAAACTGCACACAGCATGGAGACTTGTAGTGCGGTTGTAGCGACTGCATGAAGTTGTGCAGCGGCACATAACCAATTATTGCAATTCTCCAGTCAAGGTATCATGCCCCTGCAAACAGTTTAAACAGCCTGTTTAGTGTAAGAAAGCTATTTGCAGTATTCATTGAAACAAGCCAATTGCACTTTCTCAGTTCCCCTTGGCAAATCCAGGCAGAACAAATAAAACATTTCAAAACAGTAATGAACCCTTGGACAACATAATTAGTCGAGTAAATGGCAACAGCAACACTGTTGAGTGTAATGCTCTTGTATCATTCTAGAATGAAACCATACTTAACTAAGGTGTATTGGGTTAAGAAAAGTTGCATGGAGATCTGATTCTTTGAGCCTGCAGACATCCTAAAAGCCACTGGCAGCAGCTGAACTCATTAGCACAGTCGACAGTTCCTGTTTCCCATCGCTGGAGTGCATCGCTGGTGAAAGCCATCTGCAATTCGAAGAGCAATCTCCACACCCAGCGAGAAATGGGCTAGAAATTAGTGCAACTGAGATACTCAGAGACGAGTTGCGTGAACACGGTAATACTGAAATTGTGCACATCGGTAGTCAGACCCGAGACATAAGTACAGACGTAAGTGTTATTCAGAATTTAGGTGAGATTTACACGTGCAGATTGGAGTCTGAGTAAAGCAGACGTGTGTCTCAGTCACACGCGTCCTTCTGACTTATACATGTTTGACCGTAGTGTGTGATATCAGTTCAAGTGAAGAGCAGTGTTACGTCCAGACATTTGATGTCAAGCTGACATCCATGTACTGTAAATACACACAAATAACTACTGTATGCCATTTGTAGCTCAGAGTAGAGCCGCTGCTCCTTTGCGTTGAAAGGAGTCAGTTGAGGTGGTTCGGGCACCTGGTAAGGATGCGCCCTGGGCGCCTCCCTAGGGAGGTATTCCAGGCACATCCAACTGGGAGGAGACCTCGGGGAAGACCCAGGACTAGGTGAAAAGACTATATTTCCACACTGACCTGGGAACGCCGAGGGATCCCCCAGTCAGAGCTGGTTAATGTTGCTCAGGAAAAGGAAGTTTAGGGTTCTTTGCTGGAGCTGCTACCCCCGCGACCCGATTACGGATAAGCGGTTGAGGATGGCTGGATGGATGGTTGCAAATGCAAAATGTCTGAAACAGCAACAATTTTTCTGAATTTTTTGAATGTGGGGGAAAAATGTCAATTTACTATAAGAGAACCCTAGTGTATTGTTTTTGTCTAGGTTGTGAGTTCAAATCCAAGTCCCAGCACGGCCAAGCTGCCACTATGGGGCTCATGAGCAAGGCCCTTAACCCTCAACTACTCAGTTGTATAATGACATAAATATAAGTCGCTCTGCAAAAGAGCGTCTGCTGCGTGCCATAAATGTAAACGTAAATGCACATACCACAATTCCATATGATGATAGCATAATGTTGCCATATGGCAACAATTAAATTTGACCATTTAACAGAATATTCTAAATATACGCACTTGTTTAATGACAAAATAATAAATGTTAACTTATCTCAGATAGTGTTTAAATATTTTCCTTTAAGTACTGTTGCGTAAATATTGAAAAAATCCATCATATTTTGAGACCCATCCGATGATGACCTTGACCATGTGATTGCAGAGAAGGAAGTGCTGTTTGTGATGGTCATGTGACAGGTGGCATTTTTTGTTCTTGTGTCAAGGTTAAAGCCTCCCTTTTTCCAGTTACAAAGGAAAATAGAAGTTTTGTATTATTGCCTCTAAAAAAATTGGAGATAAATTAATTGTTGCCATTCGGCAACACTACACAGTAAACGATTGCATTAAACAAATATGCAGTAAGGGGTCGTCCATATATTACGTCATCAAGGGGGGGGGGGTGAAGGGTATGATGACGTCTGATGACGACGGGGGGGGGGGGGTTCAGGGACGTGATTACGTCATCAATGTATTTGCAAATTCCCCGTGTTTAGTGTCACCGCTGTTACTTTCATCATTTACTTATTTACTTACTGAAATATTTGCAAATTTCCAAAATAACAAACAAAAAGAAATACTGATGTCACACGCACATCCTGTGGCGTATTATACGCCACAGGATGTGCGTGTGACGGCAGTATTTCTGTGGTATTTTGACAAAGAACAAAATATTAGGAGATAATTCCCGACCACACATGGCAGCCCCAGACCCCCTAAAAGTAAAAAAGTAAAAGTGTACATCTAAGATGCTGATGTCATCATTGGTGGGGTGAAGGGCCTGATTACATTAGATGACATGGGGGGGAGGGGGGTTAAAAATGGCTGAAAATTTGATGACGTAATATATGGACGACTCCTAATTAATGTAATAATTACAACTGGGATTATTCACATACTTGTATTAAATGTTTCTTCCAAGGCTTGTGATCTCATTCATACAGTATATCATCATATTAGCATTTAGATTTTTTAAAATTGTATTTGTCTTTTAAGTTACATCATATTACATTTCAGAGCAAATGTAATATGACATCTTCAATCTGCATTTTCTCTCCGTGATTGAATTTATTTTTTCGATGGTTTAAAGGCAGGTGTTTAGAAGGCAACTTTGGAGCAACACGCATGTAATTTGCACAATTTGAATGCTGCACTCAGGAAATCAGCTTTGAAGGTGCTGAATACGATTCATGTAACTCGTAAATATTGACGTGACTTTCTTTTACTTTTCAAGTTGGCAACTCTACCAAGGTGGACGGTACTTTGCCTGCTAAAAAGCCACCACACATTGAACAATTTCTCGAATTTCCCCCTGGGGGATCAATAAAGTATCTATCTATCTATCTATCTATCTATCTATCTATCTATCTATCTATCTATCTATCTGTCTATCTGTCTGTCTGTCTGTCTGTCTGTCTGTCTGTCTGTCTGTCTGTCTGTCTGTCTATCTAACAAGTCATGATTTTACATACATATTACAGTGGAACGTTTCCTGATTCATGCATATTAAAGTCATTTACTAAATGATAGGCTAATCATTCCAAACTCTCTCTTCAACCTTAAAGGATGCAGTGCTGCATTGTACTACTTCCACCTGCTCTAGCACACCTGATTCAACACTCCAGGGGCTTGCTAATTAGCTGAATCAGTTGCGTTACAGCAGGGAGGAATTGAAGTGAGCGTTCTACATATATCGTGCCAGAAGGATTAATATTCATTGGATGGGCTTATTCAACATTAATCAAAATGATACAAGCACTGTCAAACCGTTCACAGCGGAAGTGAAGAACGGGGAAACTCTGTGGGATACAGCGTCGTCAGCAGGTGTCAGAGGATTTCCTGTCACAGTGATAAATGTCGGTGTAATATTTTATAGACTTAAAAATGAAGACAGGATAACTTGGAGTGCTGCATTACACCAATTACAGTAAACAACATTACGGAAAAGTAATGAGAATTAGATTAGACAAGGAAACACTGTAAGGGTAGTTTGCGACAAAAAGTGAAGGATGCAGAGATTTCTTGCAAATTTGTTTTCTTCAATTTTTGACGAAATGAGAAAAATCAGAAAATTTTGATGGCAAGTTCTTTTTTTCACTACAGGTTTGAATACATGACATTCTGGTCAATACGCACACCGTGTACAGTATAATATTTCTATAATATACGATAAGTTACAGTCAAAATCAAAATTATTCAACCCCAAATCAGGTTTATTGTCAAAATTTACAGACTTTCAGCTGTTTGCGATGAACAAATCAAACAAACGCAACTGAAATAGTTCAACACAACGAACGCTTCAAGTGGTTTCTCCAATTTCATTTGAAAATGCAACTTGTAATGATCTCTCCAGTTTCAAAATTATTCAACCCCCTGAATAGAATCCCTCACAACAGCATAAATATGCAAAACAGGTGTCGTCTTAAGTAATGGATCTGATGCAGGCTATGTTAGTTGCACCAGGTGTGGACACATGAAATACCTGAACTGGCTAGGGGCAGAAAAGTCATGAAATACCTGGACGGGGCAGAAAAAGGAAGCTATCGACGGCTGCAAGCAGATTTGTGAGAAGGCAGGTTGTGAAAATCCCTCGAGTGACTGCAAAAGACCTGAAGCAAGATTTGGTGTAACAGACACTGAGGTTTCAGTGAGCACAGTAAGGCGTGTACTAAACGCAGAAGGTTGCAGTGACAGAACTCCAAGACGTTCACCGCTACTGACCCAAGAGCACAAGAAATGTCACTCAAAATCATATAAATAATCCACAGACGTTTTGGGATTCTGTTCTGTGGAGCGATGAAACAAAACCGGAACTGTTCGGCACGATGGATCAGCGGTATGTCTGGAGGAAGAAGAATGAAGAAAGAACACACTGTCCACAGTCAAGCATGGTGGTGGCCCGGTGATGCTCTGGGGCTGCTTTGCATCTGGTACTGGAAACCTGCAGCGTGTGGAAGGCAAGATGGATTCATTGAAGTATCAGGAAATCCTAGGAGAAAACATCATGCTTTTTGTGAGGAAGCTGAAGCTTGGGAGTCACTGGACCTTCCAACAGGATAATGATCTCAAGCATACCACAAATTCCACCAAGGCGTGATTGCAGAAGAAGTCCTGGAAGATTCTACAGGGCCATCACAGTCTCCTGACCTCAACCCCATAGAAAATCTCTGGTGGGATTTGAAGAAGACGGTCGCAGCACGCAAACCCAAGAATATTACTGAACTGGAGGCCAATGCTCATGAAGAACGGGATAGGATTCCTCAGGAAGCTGGTGTCTGGCTCTGCATCTCGTTTGCAGCAGGTCATAACAGTAAAAGGAGCTCTAAGTACTAAAGATACTTGCCATGAAGGGGTTGAATAATTTTGAGACTGGAGAAGTAATCATTTTCAGTTAAATTTGGGGAAAGCACTTGAAGCATTATTTCAATTGCTTTTGTTTGATTTGTTCAGTGCAAACTGCTGAAAGTGTGTCAATGTTGACAATAAACTTGATTCGCAATGGGGGTTGAATCATTACGATTGCAACTGTATTTGGTTTATTTATTGTAAACTTGGATTTCTAGAGTAAATCCTATTGTCAATAATAAATGTTTTTTTTCCTTATATTTTAGTCTTTCCAAATAAGATGAAATTAATTAATGTTTTTTTAAAAAATGTTTTATTATTTTTTTTTTTCAAAATGTTTTTGGCATTTCAGTATTACTATCCGGAATAAATAATATAAGTAACATATTTTCACTGTTATAATCCAATGACATCCTCATGGTATTCAAATCCCATGCAACAGTTTCATATTGCTCTCTGGTCAAGTGCAGAAAGTTTACAAGCTAAAGCCTAAATGACTTTCTAATGAGCAGCCTGGTGAGTCTCTTAGGACAATAGCTGCAAGAATGAAATCCCGTGGCTCAGTCCTGTGAGATTTTAATATCAGTTTAATGCATGTGACTACGCCATGCTGTGAATTTGATACACTTTGACTGAGGACAAATCTTTTAATAGTCTTATACAGACATCAGGCACAAGCCTGGCTTGAATACACTTCTTTTCCTCCATCAATTTCAGCATGCATACACACCGCTTTGATCCCACATTCTTAATTACTCCTGTTAGTCTCCACTGTGTAGTACTGTGTTTGTAGTAACAATTCCACCTATGGCAGCTTTTTTCTTTTTTTTTTTCGCTGTGCACAAAGATTTATTTACAGCGTGTACTTCATTTCTGCATAATCACATCAACGCTTGGGCACAGTGGGAAAGCATTACCTACTGACGGTATTTACATTACCTTCATTTTTATTTAGCTTCCCTGATGAGAGCTCAGGGCTTTAGCGCAGCAGCAGAGCTCCAATACAGGTGCTCAGTATAGAGCTTGACTAATCAAAAGTGCAGAAAGTTCACTTAAATCCCAAATGACACGCTAATGACTAGCTTTGCCCCTCTGTTATGACAAAGGCTGCAGGAATGAAATCCTTGGGCTCAGATGATGCTCTGCACAGGATGGATGTAGGGGAATTATTGCGTGGCTCCAGTCCAGCTTTCCTACTTCAAGGCAAGTCATCCGCAGAGATCTTGCTAGCAGGGAGTAAAATAGCAAAAGTTTAATGGTGCAGATTGTGAATAGACTTAGTCGTGGTCCCTGATGTAGACAACGCAGGAAATTGCTCAGGGTGAAACCGGTACATCGCATTCTGTATAGGAGATAGACAATGGAGAACTCAAGTTGTATATGATGTCTTTCCGCCGAACATCTTGCCCCACTAAATAATGTCGCTGATTGGTTGCCATCTGTCGCTATACTGCTGCCTCCACACACATAGTCCAAGAATGAAAGCCACTATCAAAGTCAAAAAACATACCGTATCTTTGGCCACTAACAATCAAATGCACTCTGCAAAAACCTTGTTTTGCAAAATGACATGCATTTAAAATAAAAATGAACAAAATCGTCACGGTAATTTTTAAAAAGTGTGGATGAGGAGAGCCGAACAAAGCTCCAGGTTCAACAAACAATTTAAGAGATGCAGATGTAACTGTATATTCCCATTTATATAGTATGTTTAGTTCTATTATTGACAATGCCTTAAAGAAAGCAGGAAAGGTCAATGTTAACTGAAAGGCTTTGATATGCATGTCATTAATTACATCCTGAATGGGATGGGCACTATACACACACACAGACCACACCACACATACACACCTTCAAACACTCATTCACAATTAGGGGCAATTTACATTCACCAATCCATCTACTGGCATGTCTTTGGAAGGTGAAAGGAAAGCAGAGAACCCAGTGGAAACTCATGTGGATATGTGGAGAACATATCAAACTCCACATAGACAGTAACCAGAGCTCAGAACCAAATCGAGGACCCTAGAGCTGTGACAACATGGCACGCTGCACCACTATGCTGTCATGTATATTTTTCCTGTATGGTTTTTATAAACATTTTCTGGCATTATGGAAGCATCTGGTGCATTCAAATTCACTCGCATCTGATTATATGAAATTTCAGGAAATATGCAGACCAAAATTCAACACTAAGATTTCGATATTCAATTTCACATGTTATAGATGTTTATCAGTTCATTAAGGATTTGACACAAATGAAGGAATTCAGAATAAACATAAAAATATAGTAGTATGAATATTTGTTGTTTTGTTCTGTAGTGCTGTGAGTTCTGTGGGGGAAAAAATCCAGCCTAAGGGATGTGACATATCTGAAACAGGCTTCTGCAACTGAACCGACTGAATTAAAAATGAAACTGAATGAAGAATTATGCCCAGTATTAGGCTTTAGTAAAAAAAGGGTAAAAGTCCCTTGATCCTTAAAATATTTGGTATTGTAATGAGAGTATCTCTGATGTGTGAAGGACTTATATTATACAATTCCCTTAAAATCCAATCAGAGCAGTTAAAATGGGAAATTTAAAACTGATTTTGCTCCAACTTTATTTATTTATTTATTTTTTTCTCCATGGTAAATTGGACATTTGCACAGAAGCTCTTGTTTTTCCACAAAGCGAGTGATTTGAGTGATTATCAGGGTTGCTTTGCATCTCCATAGAGTTCCACTGACTTATGAACTAGTCTCATTCCTCCTAATGAGGCGTGGATGTTCATTTATGAAAATAGATAACCACAGGTGCTAATGTGGCATATAGTTTGTGCATGCAGGTTATCTGCAGGAATCAGCACTTCAAATTGAATATTTTTTAATACCATATTTCCAAAAAAAAAAAAAAAAAGAACCGAATTGTGTTCATGCATATACATCCATTTCTGTAAAATTATACAGAAACGAACAGAAAGTAAACTATAGCAGGGGAAATAAAATATAGAGAGACGGATTGTGGCGGTCAGAAGAAGAACAAGATATCAAATTTACCAGTGCTCCCTCAGCAGCGGTATTAGAAACAACCCTCGCAGCAGTGTTTACAGCAGTTTCTTTTTGTAATTTAATGTAATTAGGGTAACATGCCGTGTTATAAACATACAAAGACTTTTATAAATATATATATATATATATATATATACATATACAAATACGCACACACACACACATATATATATACAGTATATATATATATATCCATCCATCCATCCATCCATCTTCAACCGCTTACTCCTTTTCAGGGTCACGGGGAACCTGGAGCCTATCCCAGGAGGCATCGGGCACGAGGCGGGGTACACCCTGGACAGGGTGCCAGTCCATCGCAGGGCACAATCACATACACACTCACATTCATACACTACGGACACTTTAGACACGCCAATCAACCTACCATGCATGTCTTTGGACTGGGGGAGGAAACCGGAGTACCCGGAGGAAACCCCCGACGCACGGGGAGAACATGCAAACTCCGCACACACACGGCCCTGGCGGGACTCGAACCCTGGACCCTGGAGGTGTGAGGCGAACGTGCTAACCACTAAGCCACCGTGCGCCATATATATATATATATATATATATATATATATACCAGGGTGTCTACAGGTCCTTAAAATGTCTTTTATATATATATATATTTTATATATATATATATTTTCACCCAGGAGTGAGGCTGTTGTAACTTCACTATTCTCCAGCCACACACGGTCCTCCAACACATTTACCTACAAATCCTTGTGCAGGAGATAGAACTTAAAAAATCATCAAAATGAAAGAAAAAAAGAAGAAGAAAAGAAGAAGAAGAAAAAAGAGACACCCAACATTCACATACTTGAACTGCCGTCATAAAATAAATCAATCAAAGCAAGCAAAATTGTCTGCAACTTCATTCAGCTGGTTGAAGTGTTGTTTTTTTTCTCCCTTCTTGTGAAAATAAAAGGACAACATCCCACTTAGCACACAATGACCCTGTACTGATTGAATGCAGGAATCAGCCCAAGCTCCACACGTTTGATTAGACACGAGAAAATCAGTCACGACAGACATTGCACTTTTAACAACTGACACCGGCTCAGAATGAATGACGAAGACGCTTAGGTCAATAAATCTGATTCGGTGTTCGTCTCAATCGAAGCTTCGGTTCAAACGGACAAACGAGAAGAAACAGCAGCTACAGCTGCAGAAACAGCAAGGAGAAATATAATCAGTCCAAAAAGCTGCCAAGTTTCCAAACTGTCAGTTTCCATGTGAGCTTGAGTATGAGTTTGGCTCATCACAGTAAACACTGGGCAAACAAAAGCTAGAGATAATCTGGCATCTTAGCAGGATGAACTCAAGACAGATTGTATATATCACGTTCAATTTGCTGGAAAGATAAAGAAACAATGAACAAAAAAAGAAAGAGAAGGAAAATATATATAGTGAAGAGAAGAAGCATTTACAAGATTGACCGTGTTGGTTCAGAGGGAAATGATGATTATATGATACTACTGTATGATACTGTCATATATCAAGGAGTTAACTCTGGACTTCATTTCCCACCTCCACTGCACCATATTACATCATGGTCACATGACCACCTGCACCTGTATCACGGTTCTGTTTAATGAGCACTCATATATATAGCCACTGTTTGTACTGCTTCCTTGTCTTACGTATTGTCTCACTTCACCTTTGTCCCTGCACCATGTTTTGTTACCTAGTTTTTGTTTAGCCTTAGCCACAGTATTCTGCCTAGTTGTCTTAGTGTCTTTGTTTTGTTGTTTGTTTGTTTATTAAATGTTTGAAGATCTCGGCTTGCTTCCGTCTCCTTCTTTGTAATGTGACAGATACTGCGTACTGATTTGTATCGTGGTTCATTTGGTTTTTACTGGGGTCATTTGGTTTTGTGTTATTGGACAAATGGCAAGCAGGCACTCTCATTGCTGACGCCAGGGGAGGGTCGCACGAGCCAGTGCTCTCTTAGTTCCGGTCCCAAGCCTGGAAAATGGCGAGGGTTGCATCAGGGAGGGTATAAAGCTTCGAATTAAAAAAGTGTATTCAGATCCTTTCATTATTTTCTTTCCTTCACATTTTATGTTGCAGCCTTGCACTCACGGTTCTCTTTGTAATAACACGATTGAATCTGGGATTTTTTTACATTTTTTTTTGCTTGAAAACAAATGCTTTAAAGCATCTTAGCATGCAAGACTGTAACATAGCAAAAATGTGAAAATACTGAAGGGTTCTGAGTACTTTCTGTATGCACTGTACACTCACTGAACACTTTAATAGGAACACTGTACTAATACTGAATACTACAAAGGGAGGCCTTTGCTCTCAAAACAGCCTCAATTCTTCATGCCATGGATTCCACAAGATGTTGGAAACGTTGCTTTGAGATTCCGGTTCTTGTTGACATCACGCAGTTCCTGCAGATTTTTCAGGTGCACTTTCATGCCGTGAATCTCTCACATCCCAAAGGTGCTCTACTGGATCCAGTGAAGAACACTGCACTCGTCGTGATGTTCATGAAACCAGTTTGAAACGCCTTGTGCATTGCGACACGGTGCGTTATCATTCTGGAAGTAACCGTCAGAAGGAAGATTTGTGATTGGCTGATTAGATCATTTCATGAATGAGTACGTGTACAGATGTTGCCCATTAAGTGCTTGATGAGTGAATATACACTGCATATATAATGTTCAGTTTGTTTGGGAAAAAAGAAACAGAAAGAATACATGAATGAATGAATGGAGAAGAGGAAAAGCTTTTAAAAGATTGGCCATGGCTGAGAAAAATGAGAACAGATTTATTCCGTTATAAGACGATTCTGAGTCCCGTTTGCCTTCCAAATCATTCTTGTTTCTTATCAGTTATCCTCTGTTATGCAAATGCGCTCTGTGTCCGTCTGCCAAATAATTGGTCTCCTGAGTGTATGTGTGTGTGTGTGTGTGTGTGTGTGTGTGTGTGTAAATACAAACTGATTTACAAATGTCTATAGCCTTGACTCTCATAAACTCTCTCTCTCTCTACTGGTTTTCAAGGGCTTTCTACTGGCAGAAAGGTAGATTTAGGGTGGTCAAATGGACACCCACTCACACACTGTTCCACCCTTTGCCTTGAGGAAAAGTCAATTGTGAATGCAGCAAATAAGAAAAAGGTCCACTTATCCTGTCAAAGTGTAATAGCTACTATAAAAGAGGACTAAAAAAACCCAA
This sequence comes from Noturus placidus, assembly GCA_022414735.1. NCBI lineage: Eukaryota > Metazoa > Chordata > Actinopteri > Siluriformes > Ictaluridae > Noturus > Noturus placidus. The sequence goes on along the minus strand of JAFFST010045855.1, from coordinate 31,562 downwards.
AAAACCAAGCGTGACCTCTCCTCAATGTACTGACTCACTAAACAAGAGGAGTTGCAGATGTGCTGCCCTCTGCCAACACCACTGTGGAGATAAGAAGTCCAACCTGCCCGTGTCACTTTGAGGTATTTTGGAACTAACGAGTGGAAAAGCTGGCATTCTGGTAATGGTGATCATGACCTGAACAAGATGAGTGCAGAATCACTCCAGGCCGGCTAATCCCAGAGGTGGCGTGGCAGCGCTGCGTGACAGGCTCTGGCACACAAGCAGCCTGTCCAGAATCCATCAAGGATGTCGGCTGCCAGAAGATAGTCAGAGCTGCCAACATTCGCCATCCTATTTCATGCTTTTTTTTTTCTTCTCGCTGATGGCATCAGCTGAATTCTTTATTCGCACTGTGAGGTAATAACAACACGTTCGAAATTTGACATGCATGCTGAGGTGACCATCTGCATGTCCAACATGGTGGTCATTGTGCTGTCTGGCTCACACACACACACACACACACACACACAAATTAGCTAAAACTATCAGGGTATTTAAAAACAAAAATTTAATGAATTTTTAAAAAAATGTATTTTAATTACTAAATATTTGATTTTGCAGGACCAGACGTGAATAGAATATCGGAGACATGTGATATCACTGTATCTGGTTTAATTCACTGTGGAAGATCACCTCCTTAGACAAGCATCATTTTAGTTGATAAATATGTGCACTACGGTGGCCAGGAGACACGTTATGCTTCAAAATGACCATAAGACATTTCCGAACCTGACAACATCCCAACATTATCTTAACACAACATCAATTCACACAACACCATGACTAATAATAATGACAGCAATTGATCGTTAATTGTTGCGGTTCATTTTGTCTTGTGTTGTGGTCATTTTATACTGTTATGCATCTCTCTGCCACGGTAGAGTCATATACCATTTGCCAGTCATATACCCTTTATATTACATTTTAAATGACGGGTTTAAACCTGAACTTTTCTGCCAAAATCACATAACACACAGCAGTTACAGTATCCTGTACTACAAGCCTTGCCTTACTGTAACATCTAGCAGTGGATTATTTCCCTTTGGGTTGTTAGCAGATGCATCAAATTGCATGCAGAGATAAATGCAAAGTAAATACAGATTAATCCGATGATTTGTTTTTGTGTCTTCCTCATGCAAGCAGGGGGGAAGAATTCAATGGAGCTTTAAACGAGTCCACATTATGTTGGGGAAAATAAAGCAAGGCTTATGTACAAATGTGAAATGTAAAAGTTACTTAATGGTTTAAGAGCTCCCTCTGCATATTGTTCCATTGCTTTCATTATCTGTAAGTGGGCATCCCGAGAATGCCCATCCTTCTAAAGATGAATGAACGTAAAAGCTATGCTAATTCATTCTTATGTCCTAGATCAATAAAACAAATGAGTGTATTGATCGGAGGTATTGACGTTTTACGTAACGATATAAAACTTTAAATTCATAACTAATTCATAACTAATAAGACGAAGCATCCTTTGGAGCGTGGTGAAGAAGAGGTCAGGTCAATACGGTGATGTCATTGTATATTGGGCTAATGGCTAATCATTCCTCCAAGGATAAAATACAAAAAAACTTTAGAGCCAATCTCTACAGCCGGGTACACATTGCGATTTTTAATAGTCCTTTACGACTGTTTCTTGTCAGACTGTACGAACACGATCCCTGCTGTAAGCTCTGTCACACTGTAGGATCTCGGTTGTCATTAATGTCAGTCAAGACGTGAAAAACAGAGGCCCGCAAGAAGACTCGTACGGAGTCGGAGACGCCACATTACAGGATTGTGCTTCAAATCGTCTGACATAGCCGGAATTTAATTTGATCGTTAATCGGGGAACGCGTCAAAACTGGCGATCGAAGACTACTGACCTAAGATTATAGGAATCTTCCAGGATTCTCAAAATTTGTCTCAGACGACGAAAGTCAGTCATTCAACTGCATTCGCGGAGATATTTAAAAAACGTGCACTCTTCTAGAAGAAAGGCGCTAGCTTCAACACGGGCAGGAAAATCAAACTTAATCAGCTGCCTGACTGTACACAATATACACAAGTACAGCTTCAGCAAGAGCAGGATGTTCGTGCAATCAGCTTTCTGTCAGAGAGATATCTCTCTGTGAAGCCTCCAGGCCAGAAGGCAATTCTTCCTATCGCTCTTCCACACCTGCGTGCCATTACGACTTATCTTCCGCTGGTTTCCTCAGTGTCCCTTTCTAGGTCTCCTTCAATTTTATACTTATTAGGACTTTGCTTCTCAGGCCCTGACTGGCTTCTATTCAGTAAGCAGCTGCCACGTAACTAGATGGGTGCTTTCTGTAAAGTTTAGCATGATTGTGTTACTTCCAAGATTAGATACTGTACAGTAGGACTGTGTCAAGGTCAGTGGTGAAAGTTCACTGGTGAGAGTTATCTGTGCTTGACCTGTCGTGACAGGGCCTCTATCAAATAAAGCCAACAAAGTATTCCTGCCAGGGGTCGCAGGCACTAATCTGCTAATATATTCACGAGTTGCTGCTCTGGGGATGTTGATTAGTTTGGACTTTGGACATAAACGTGAGGCAGATGGTTAAAAGGTGCCGACAGATAATAAAAAAGAGGCAGGCTTTGATAGAAAAGATGTTGGAAACAAGAATGTTTCCCACCCAACCCCTCTCCCGCCCAAAATCTTTCTTTTTGTTGTCCTTTAAAGTGAAATAAAATGGAAATGAAACGCTGCACTGTGACACAGTGAAGTCGGTTGTGACCAGCACTGTTAAAGTCAGATCAGTGGTATATCCCGGTTCAAAGATACCAATACAGACTAGTTTTTGGACGCTACCGAGGCCGAAGTTGAACACGGTGGAAAAACCTCCCATACGCTGCTGTAGACATCGAATCCTCCGTCCATTATTAAACTATAAAGAGCTGCATGCTCTCAGTTTCAAAATCAATGGTTTCTTTCATGAGCTCATCCAGAAAAGTGCATTTTAATAACTGGTATCTTTAAAAAAGTGTCATGTGATAGCACAGAGCTTTTATTTTGCACATGTGTTAAATAACAGGTTTGAAACCCACCTCCCTTAGTGGTTAGCACGTTCACAATCACGTTGTATGTGATTGTGCCCTGCGATGGGTTTTCTACCCTGTCCAGGGTGTACCCCGCCTTGTGCCCCCTGCTCCCTGGGATAGGCTCCAGGTTCCCCGTGACCCTCAAGAAAAGGATAAGCGGTAGAGAAGATGGACGGTTGGAAACTCACCTCCATGTGTGGAGTGGAGTTTACATGTTCTTCAGGGATTTCCTCCAAGTACTCTGGTTTCCTCCCCCTGTCCAAAGACATGCGTTGTAGGCTGACTGGCATTCCCAAATTATCCGTAATGTGTATGCGATTGTGCTCTGTCATAGGTTGGCACCCCGTCCAGTTAATTTTGTTTTTCAAAATGCTTTCAAATGCGATGTTTTTAAATGCAAAACGTAGAAAAAAAACCAACACTGTGACTTTGATCTAATTCAAATATACTTAATCCATATTCTAATACTGTACTTCTGTCAGCTTCTAAGCTGGAAATGTAATTTGTGTGCTGCTGTTATTGGAAGTGCAGTTTGACATGTTCTTTGCTGTATAAAAGAAACAAGCCTAAAAACAGAGATTTCCTTAAAACTGTTGATGCTTTACCGATGGAAAAGATGACTAGATGGCTACATTTTTGAACTACTGGTGGACTAGTCATAATTTCAAGTCGTTCAATCTCTAATTCTTTATATTCCATGTTACAGTGTGCAACCATCCAACACACAACCGACCCAAAATGCCAATTTCATCAAAATTGTAAGAAGAGTATGTAATTAGGTCAGTGAACCGTCCCCCACCCACCCCCGACCCCCCTCACCAATCCTGTTACATTAGTATGTGCACCCATGCTTGGGGAGCAAATGAAAACTTTATACCACCTTGTAGAACGTGATGAAGCATGTGCACTGACATTCACAGAAAATAATTACTCTGTGTGCCGTCCTGAACAGACCGGACAGTATTGAGAGATAATTGGCTTTCATAGTTTTGATTAAAATCATTGATTTCTTTTCCTTCCTTTTTTTCCTGCAGCATTCCTCCATGAACTATAAATATGTGCCGAAAATATTCATTGACCTTCCAATTGGTAGCTTGTTATTCTGCAATATAATAAAGATGACAAATCGATAAGGGTAGTGTTTCACAATTCTGGTCATGGAGTCTCCTTGAACTGCAGATCTGCAGAGCTGAGTATTTTACTTTTTAGAGCATAATTCTTATATACTTTAGCAGGTTTGCCTCATACCTCAGGGGTTGGGGGTTTGTGGCGTTTGCGTGTTCTCCCCGTGCTTCCGGGGTTTCCTCCGGGTACTCCGGTTTCCTCCACCAAACCAAAGACATGTGTTGTAGGATGATTTGCATGTCCAAATTGTCCGTAGTGTGTAAATGTGTGTGCGATTGTGTCCTGCGATGGGTTGGCACCACGTCCAGGGTGTACACTGGTTCCCTGGGATGGGCTTCCGGCTCCCTGTGTACGATAAGCGGTACAGAAAACGGATGGACGGATGGATATCAGGTTTGTTGGAGGCAAGAAACGTAATAAAATGTGCAATGGATACATCAGTACTGAGTAAAACAACAAAATAAACCCCACAAAATCCAATCACACTCTTAGAATAAAAGTCTCCATCTTAAGTATTCTTCACATTCATCACATTTCTTTGATTTGAACTTGTCAGCAGGTACACGCTCATATTCCTCCCTCTCTGAGCTGCATTCCTCTCTTACATTCGTTTTTACTGTAATGACTAAAAAGACTTTATATCAGTTATTGAACAATATGCTTTAAGACAAATACCTCAAAGACGCTAGGACTTTCTAGGGTTAAAGATCCCACCTGGAACCCTATACACTTTAGAAAGGCTTCCAAATAGAATTGCACAGCTGCTAAACATCAAAAGAAGCCTTTCTAAGCATGCAAGACCACATTTGAGTTTCTTCATCATTTCCCCCCATCATGTAAGTGCATATACATCACTTCACTGTGCTAGCTTGATTTTAGATATAATGTATATGTTATGAAAAAGCTGTGCGCAACCTCGTCATCTAATATGATATTCTGTATCTGTCTGAGCGCCTGTGTCTGAACTGCTGACCAGAGTTAACCTTGCACAACACAAAGCCTGCTTTGAAAACCTTCTGCTGAAGCACTCGGACTGATCTGGAGAAAGCAAAAAAACCTCCTATTGAAATAACATTCCTGCTACTAAACTAATGAGATTTATGGTGTGACCTTAATGCTGCTGTGTCAGACGAACCGGTACACTCTGGGTCACTGCTTCGAGACACACAGGGTCAGAACCAATGCGGACCATTTCTGGTTCTGAATCAGTGTTGCTTTTTGTTATGAAGAGCGACAATGAAGGAACCGTAACAAGCACAAATACAGGCCTGTGGAATAATATTGAATACGATGAAACCATGCAAGGAATCAGCATAATCTTCTTTATTCCCATCTTCCCATATATTTTTCCTGAATAGATTACCATTCAGTTTTGTTAGTGGACTTTATTTGTAAACTGTTACTACTTCTATATGTGTACAAATATACAAGGAAACAAATCTTAGGACATATTATACTGAACATATTATATTTCGTATTATGCATGGCAAGATTATTCTTAGCTTACTGAGTTTTGGTACAGCATGTCACTGTGATTGAGCATACCAAGGGCAGAGGTTCTTCAGGTGTCCATCTGGGAGAACCCTTAAAGGCTCTGTGTAGATCCCTACAACCTGTCATAAAGGGTTCCGAGTACACACTAAATTCAATTCAGGATTCTGATACAAAAAAAGGAAAATAAAAGATTTTAGCTTTACATCGAGGTTTGGCACGCTAACTTTGACATGTTACTACGAAGTTCCTGCGCTCTCTGTGGAAATATTCTCAAACATGAACCAGACAGACATGAAAAATAAACCAGCATCATGTGATCGATCGCATACTGAGGCGTATTAACTGAGCAGTATCAGCAAATGCACTGAAGGACATATCCATGCAGTCATACGCACTACAGCATCTCCGGGCACTTCTACAGCAAGCTGGGGCTTTTCTCTCTCAGCGTCTTCATTAGATCATAGGTCGTCCTGTGACAGCGTGAGAAAAGTCCTTCCAGAAGCTTTAAATAAAGGGCTTCAGACTCCTGTGTAGTTCAAAGCTGCTGAACTATCCACAAACACAGAGATCGACTCCAAAGAGGTTGTAATGAAAAGGATTCAAGAAACAAAACAAACGCCTTAGTTTAAGCAATCTGTTTGATTTTTTTTTTTACACGGTACAAAAGTGATTTTAACGAGTGTATATTAAACAAACAAAAGTGGGTCCTTTCCCTTATAGCCAGCTGTAGGATTTACAGCGTGTGAGATTCTCCCCCTTTTAATTTCTTTAAGTACCTTGTGATGTAAGTGCTTTTGTGCTGGTGAGGCATGCCAGTTCCTGCAGTAGAGCCAATACAGGTGCAAAACACACAGCACACTTCAATTCACTGGAAGACTATATGATATTAAATCTGCTAAAGTCAAAAATGCAGGGCCAAATGAGAACAAGTCAAGGACAAGGCCAAATACATACATACATACCTACAGTATATATATATATATATATATATATATATATATATATATATATATACATACATACATACATACATACATACAGTATATATATATACATACATACATACATACATACATACATACAGTATATATATATACATACATACAATACATACATACATACATACATACAGTATATATATATATATATATACACATACATACATACAGTATATATACAGTATATATACATACATACATACATACAGTATATATATATATATATATACACATACATACATACATACATACATACATACTTACATACAGTATATATATATACATACATACATACATACATACAGTATATATATATACATATATACATACATACATACAGTATATATATATACATACATACAGTATATATACAGTATATATACATACATACATACATACAGTATATATA
>JAFFST010045855.1:12940-24036 GCA_022414735.1 Noturus placidus | reverse complement strand
ATGCAAAGCAACTAGCTAACAGCAGTCTAGAAATAGATTGAGGCCAGGGACCTTTTTCATTTTCCAACATCAGAACTTCTTCAAGCTTATACAATGCAACATGATCCATGCAGGAAACGAGCTGCTGCTGCTGAAACTATTCCTCTGTGGAATGTGTTTTAGACCTGTGTAACAGCTGGATGATGGATGCACAACTACTGACCCGATATGCACAGGGTAATCTCATTAAATGAAATACAGACCGCCCTGTTTACGGAAGTGGGGTATTTGGGGAGGGGAAACGCACGCACGCGCGCGCTCGCGCCTGGCAACAGTTGGCTACAACTGGCGCGCAAACGCAGCAAAAAAAATGACCAGTGTTTAATAAAAAAAAAAACCAACTTGGAGTTTTATTTCCCAGGACACGAATACACAAAATATTCAGCAGTGTATGCATTAACAAGCCGTTAAGTTTTTAACTGTGCGCGTGCAAACACATGCCCATTACGCATTTGGGTTATGGGAATGGAGAGGACACTGTACCTCTGTTCTGAGCGGCTCTCCGTGCTCGAGTATGCTCACGAAGGGGATTTCCAAAAACGACGACATAAATTCCACCTGCACGAGTTCGTCTTGGCTCTGGGGGAAAGCGAGCACCGCTGAGACCCCCTGCACCACTATGGACTGGCACAAGCACCGGAAGAGCGACTCGGGGTCACCGCCGGCCGGCTCGCGCGCTACCACGTCTAGACTCAGGTTGTAGGGCAGGATTTGGCTTCCGCTCTCGGCCATGGCGCTGAGCGCACGATCCAGCGCGGCTCGCACGCGCATGGGCCGCCGGGAAGGCAGGAGCACGCCAAGGCGCACGGTGTGACCGACCTGGGCGAGCACGCGGCACGGCTGCGGGTGCGAGTGGACCGGCACGATCATGCACTGGAGCATCACCTGGTACAATCCGAAGCAGAAGAAGTACGCCAAGAGCCCGGGGCAAATCAAATTCATCCTGCTTCGCTCTCACGCGCAATGAGGCATGATCAAAAGATTGCATTGCTTGCCTCGTGTTGCGTTCCCAGAGTCCCTTTCTGTCTTTCCTTCTTCTTTTTTTTTTTTTTTTTTTTTTGCTTTAAAAAATCCTTTATTTTCAAGGAAAGGAATGTGCGGGTGCTGGATGGAGTTGCGGCACGAATGTGTGGGATGCTACGGCTCAGGGAAAGAAGGAGGGAGGAGGGAGAGCGATGGGAAGGCGGAGAAGTCTCTCCAGACAGACACGGGACAGACCAGACGAGTTGACCAAAAATTCCAAATCAGATAGATCTTTCTCTCTCTCGCTCTCTGTGTGTGTGTGTGTGTGTGTGTGTGTGAGTGTGATTGGTCAGTTATTTATTTGACATGGTTGCAGCCAAGTAAACTTTCAATCGAATCCTACCTAATGCTTGAGAAGCAATGTGAGTGCGTGAAAGAGAAGTGAGACCTCATCAAATGTATAGTCCTATAGGTATAATTTCATCATGTCTTTTTAGAAGGACAGAATCACATCGTATTAATTCTTACGTCTAGTTATTCAAACGGATCATCAATATTTGATGATTGTTCCTGACAGGTGCTCCGAGATGAGAAGCTGAAGGGATCCTCGGAGACATGGAGGCGCCGGGATGAGGCTGCACATCACTGCGTGACGACAGCACACGACTGCAACCAACGACGGGCCTCCGACTCGCTTCACCGGATCGATTCCTTATGTCCGGTTAAACGACTCGGACACTTTGATTCAGCACTCAGAATATGTCCGAGTTTCCACCTATATCTACAGTAACCAAGCCTGACCATTTCATACCATGGATTTGTTGATAGAACTCATTGTAAACAGATGAATGATCCAATAACATAGAAGAAGTTTAGGTATAAATATTCCATACACGTGTGCTTCATGTAAACAATAACAATTCATCAGCAAATATGCATACATGACCAATCAGAAAAACCTACTGATGTCTAACGTTGGACATTTTTGTTTCTTAGAAATGAGTCAATTAGTCAGTGCTTCGTTCTGATAGTTTTATTTATTATGGGTAACAACCTGGGAAAGCCTTCAGTGAAATAGGTTTCCCTTTTGCATGGATTTCCCATTTAAAGATTTCATTCCGACTCCGGTGCAGGAGCACAGTAGACATTTGAGAGCTAGTACCTGGATATCTAAATGAACGAGGTTTCATTATCCAACAATTTGATCAAAGTGTCACACTGACTGTGTGAGAAAACCTCACGTAGAGCTAGTAAATCAACATGAACAAAAAAAAAAAAAAGGCAATACAAACATTTCTTCTGTCATTTTGGTGAAATCTTGTATAAGTATTTGGATAATGGTACCATTTTTGGAATTTTGATTCTGTACACCACGACAATGGATTTGAAATTTCTTTGGCTTGAGGAGCTCTTGGGTTGATTTCATGGTACATTTTGGGTCAATATCCAGCTGTACTGTGAAGTGTGGTTCTATCAGTTTTTCAGCATTTGACTGAATCTGAGCCGAAAGTTCAGCTCTATATTCATCCAGCGGCTTCACGGCTTCTATCAGCAGTCACATCATCAATGAACACCAGTGACCCAGTTCTATTGGCAGCCGTGCATGCTCTTGCTCATGCCCTTCCATCTCCATACTCTTATTTCCCATCATGCTTGCATGTCTTTAACATGATCGGTCTTTATTTTCCATCCATCCATCCATGAATATTGATCCATTGCCAACTACCACTTACTCCTTTTCAGGGTCACGGGGAACCTGGAGCCTACCAGCCAATCAGCCTACTATGCATGTAAATGCATGTCTTTGGACTGGAGGGGGGGGGGGGGGGGGGGGGGTGTGGGGGTGCCCGGGGGGCTTATGTGGGCTCCGCGTGCATGGGGCCCTGGCGTGACTCGAGCCCAAGACCCTGGAGGTGTGAGGCGAACATGCTAACCACTAAGCCACTGTGCGCACTAAACCATTTGTTTTTACATCTCTTGATTGTTGACTTTGACAATAATATGCCTACCTCCTCCAGAGTGTTCTTGACTTGGCGTATCCACTTTAGTTGTTTAACATGGCCTCCCAGGCCTTTTAGTGCTGCTGAATTCACTCGTGCATTCCTTTTCTTTCTTTTTGTTTTAAAGAATGTGTTGATTTGGCCACTTCTAAAGTTTCTGCTATCTCTCTAATGGGTGTTTTGTTTTGTTAAGCCTAATGATGGCCTCCTTCACTCGCATCGACACCTCTTTGGAGTGCATGTCGAGAGTTCCCATAAACAAATACTAAATGCAAATTCAACTTTTGGAATCAACGCCAGACCTTTTATCTCCTTAACTTGTAATGAAATAACGAGGAAACAGACCACACCTGGCCATGAAACTGCTTATCAGTCAATTCTCAAATTACTCTTGAGCCTGTGAAAATGGAGGGACTCTGTAAAATATGGCTGTAATTCCTAAACCTTTTAATGGAATATTTTTTGTTTAAACCCCTTGAATTGAAGCTGAAAGTCTACACTTCAATCGCACTTAAATCTATTGTGGTTGTGTACAGAGGCAAAATTACAAAAATTGTGTCACTGTCTATATACTTCCAGACCCGACTGTATTAGGTGGACTGATGAGAGGTTTTATTACAGATCCCAGAATTGGACGCTACAGTACATTTCATATAAATTGCATAAAGGTTAGAAAGAATGAGAGTCTATGTTACTCCTGCTACTGCCCTTACACTTAATTTTCTTATTGGTTAACCTTCTAAAAATGTCTGCAGTGGTCAATAGGGCTTAAACTTTGCCATCACTGTTTTATTAATATTCGTAATATTTTTTTCATTCGCGTTTTTATTCCATTTATTTATACTGAAGATAATGTTATCTCTCTCTTTTTTTTTTGATAAAAAAACCAACAACGAAAAATCCTTGTTCAATTAGGAAATCAAATTCTCCTTTTAATTATGATTTCAGTCATCCAGGATTTTGTTGGAAGGCAATCCTGGCCACTCTACTCCAGTCTAAGCAGCACATGCTGATTGATTGATTTATTTATTTAAATACAATGATGATAAGTGGAGCGGACAATAACAAAAACAATGGAAATTGGAAGCATGCTTAGCTAAACAGCTTTGGCTTGGAGTTAACACATTGGTGAAATAAAATGGCAACGCAGGCTGCATCCAGCCACAATCAATGAACACATTATTATAGGCAGGACAGCTGTACCAGCACATCTGCATAAAGCTTTATGTCACATCTTGACACTGTATCATCCAGAATTATATCATAGTTTCTGTCCAGACTGCAGATAAATTGCACGGCTTGCACAAAACTTCATGGGCGACTCCCCCAAAGTGACATTGCACAACTGTGCAGCCATTAAATCTCATTTGTTCATTCGGCCCTACCTTCACTGAATACATAATGGACCTGCTTTTGCTCCATCTCCTAATGCTGAAGAGGGGAATGCTTGGGCACATTAGCGGAGCTGCTGTCACACTGTCAACAGTAACTAGTTCTTTTTAGCGTGACTCCCCTGGGCCGATTGCCTGGAGAAAGCAGTGATTAGCATGCAGGATCAACTGATCTGATCTACCTTCACACTTTCTGCAACTCACCTTCAATTCCAAACACATCTAGGGCTCAATGAATCTGGACATTCTCAGTATTAAACAAACACCCTTAGTATTCTTTTAAGTGTGTACGTGTGCATATGTCTATGTAGATGTGTTCTTTGTTGTTATATTGTTACCTGTTGACGTGATTGATGACTTTTCCCTTCTCATAGTTACGTGCATTTGACTGCACGTTTGGCCTGATAGATTGTACTGTATTCTGGTCAGTTGTTGGATACATAACCTTGTAACACTTTGTATCAGCGCCTTTAAAAGTTGCATGTTTGTATTGTATTTCGAAGGGTTCACTAAGTATACCATCTTAGCTATACTTTGTAAAGTGTGAAATCGACAAGATTTTATTCGAGTACTGTTGTTATCACAAGCCTATGAGTGATGTATTTAACAGCACCATATAAAGATGATAATGCAACTGTCAAATTCCCGCTAAATCTAGTCAATCAGCCAAGATATGTAAAATAAATGGTAAATGGTTTGCACTTATATAGCGCTTTTATCCAAAGCGCTTTACACTGTGTCTCATTCACCCATTCACACACCAGTGGTAGCAGAGCAGCCATGCAAGGCACCAATTTGCCATCGGGAGCAACTTGGGGTTCAGTGTCTTGCCCAAGGACACTTCGGTATGTAGAGTCATGTACCACCAACACTACGATTGGTGGTACAACCCGCTCTACCAACTGATCCACAGCTGCCCCATATGTTTGGTGTCCCATCCCAAAGTTTTGCACATGAGCTACCAATCTAACAATAATTGGCCTCATTAAGCTACAGAATATATCTAAAGAAACAATTTTGTGAGATTTTGGGACTATATAATAATATTTCAGCTATAGTTATTACTGAGCGGAGCTGATCTGGGATGTTGAGAGACTTAGGCATGTTTATATGTTAGGTTCCTGAGGCTTGATTTAACTCGGAAGTGGGAAGTCACAACTCTGAATCATGAGCTACAAAATGGGCAGAAAATGGACGCCTTCATGTGTGTCTGTTGTTAGCAACAATCCAGCCAGTTAAATGAACCACATGGATGTCAAAACAGCGAACTGGATAGTCAGTGCTGTAGATTTAACTAAGTCAAACTAATGTCGGAATGTTGACTAATCCAAAGCAAATAATGCTGAGAGTAACGATGTTGATACGTCATCATGTGCTGAGGAGACCTTCCCGGCTTTCCGTGTAGGAATTCTGATCTGATTCTGGTTTGTTTTGTTTTTATTTTTCCTCTCGAGTGTCAGGTCGGAAATTCTGACTTACAGAGCACACAGTCGGATTGATGTGATTGTACTTTAGACTGACCTCACTGTTCTCTTGTCTGATTTTCAAATATGAAAACATTTATAATAGATAGATAGATAGATAGATAGATAGATAGATAGATAGATAGATAGATAGATACTTTATTGATCCCCCAGGGGGAAATTCTGGAAATGATGCATTCCATTTGAGCAATATTACACTGTAACATGTTTTTTTACTTCTTAAGCAGTACAAAATTGTGCTAATAGACAGCAGTCTGCCTTTTTGTCTAGTGTAATTCTTTATTCTATATGCATACATGGCATAGCATGGCTGCAGCAATTCCATGTTGGTTACATCCATCCATCCATCCATCCATCTTCAACCGCTTACTCCTTTTCAGGGTCACGGGGAACCTGGAGCCTATCCCAGGAGGCATCGGGCACAAGGCGGGGTACACCCTGGACAGGGTGCCAGTCCATCGCAGGGCACAATCACATACACACTCACATTCATACACTATGGACACTTTAGACACTTTAGACACGCCAATCAGCCTACCATGCATGTCTTTGGACTGGGAGAGGAGACCGGAGTACCTGGAGGAAACCCCCGACACATGGGGAGAACATGCAAACTCCGCACACACATGGCCCTGGCGGGACTCAGTCGGGCCTATATGCATTTGGACAGTGATACAATTTTTGTAATTTTCTAATTTAAAAAAATGAGCCTGCCCAGTTCTGGAACAAGATTCTTTGGACAGATGAAACCAAGAAGAATTGTACCAGAATGATGGGAAGAGAAGATTATAGAGAAGGAAAGGAGGGGCTCATGATCCAAAGCACACCACATCATCTGTCAAACAAGTGGAGGAAGTGCTATGGCATGACCATGTACAGCTGCCAATAGAACTGGGTCACTGGTGTTTATTGATGATGTGACTGCTGATAGAAGACACAGGATGAATTCTGAAGTGTACGGCGCTATACTTTCTGCTCAGATTCAGTCAATTACTGCAAACCTGACGGACAGCGCTTCAGAATAAAGATATTGACCCAAAACATACCGCAAAAGCAAGCCAAGAGTTTCTTAAGGCAAGGAAATTAAATGTTCTCAAATAGCCGAGTCAGTCACGTCACCTCAACTCAATTGAGCAGGCTTTTTAATTACTGAAAACAAAACCAAAGGCAGAAAGACCCACAAACAAGCAGCAACTGAAGGCGGCTGCAGTAAAGACCTGGCAAAGTATCTCAAGGGATGAAACTCAGCATGGGTTCCAGACTTCATGCAGTCATTGACTGTAAAGGATTTGCATTCACGTATTAAAAATAATCCTGACATTTATCACACCGTTGGTTTGTCTAATTACTTTTGAGCCTGTTAAAATTGACTCTGTAAAAAAAAAATGGCTGTAATTCTTAAACAGTCAATGCAGTATTTTTCTTGAATAAAAGCCGAAAGTCCACACTTCAATCGCGTCTCGATTGCTTCATTTGAAATCCATTGTGGTGGTGTAGAGAGGTGAAATCTCGAAAATCGTGCCGCTGTCCGAATACTTATGGACCCGACTGTAATTTGTCCAAGTCGAAGATGTGGTGTGCTGTGTATAAAGTCATTAATATTAACAGCAATGTAAAGTCTGAATGTAGACGTATTAATCTTTTAAATAATACATGCCATGCCTCTCTGAAGGTTGAAGGACTGTGTCTCATTACATCATTTACTTTCAGAAATTGGCATTGCAAAACATTTAAAAAAATATATTTTTTAAATGTCACAGTGCTGTTTTAACATTTCAAACCAGTCTGTGCTACCATAAGAATGTGAAATGTAAGAGGGAAGATTGCATTCAAGTGCTTTGGACGTATTCCTGCCAGATAGTTTATTAGATCTTTGATCTTCAAAGATTTATGGCTAGAAATCTTAAAATGTAATTGTGACAAAACAACCCGAGCTTATTCAGGAAGTTTGAGTACAAGCTGGTTAGCATTGGTTCATCAGCAAGAGTGGACTTTTCATCCGGGAATTTTACAATGAGAACTTATTGGGAATATTATATGAAATGACATATTACAATTTACTTAAAGTTTTAAAGGATTACACTTAGATTTGGCTCGTTGATTGGACTCAAGAAAGGTGTAAGATGGTATACTGGTAGGATGGAAATATAATGTGGTCAGGCAAAATAATTAGCTAATATAATGGTGTACAATGGATATAAAAAAGTCTTACACACCCCTGTAAAAATGACAGGTCTTTGTGAAGTAAAAGCATGACACTTCATGATGAATCATGTAAATCTTTTCCCACCTTTAATGTGCAATTGCAAGGTATATACAAATAAAGTAAAAAACTATCAGAAACTTTATAGGTGGAAAAAAAAAGCTTACAATGACCTAGTTGCATCAGTGTGCATGCCCCTAAACTAATCCGTTATTAATGCACCTTTTGGTTTTATTACAACATCTTGACTTGGCAATATTTTCCCACTCTTTCTTGCAAAAACATTCCAGATCCATCAAATTGTTAGGGCATCTCCTGTGTACAGGCCTCTTCAGGTCACCCCACAGATCCACAGTTGGATTCAGGTTTAGGCTCTCGCTAGGTCATTCTAAAACATTGATCTTCTATTGAATAAATCATTCTTTTGTTGATTTGGATGCACAGTGGGGGAAATAAGTATTGAATGCGTGAACATTTTTTTTTTTTCAGTAAATATATTTCTAATGAGATTATTCACATGAAATTTTCACCAGACTTCAGTATTAACTCACAAAATTCGGAAATATAAACAATTCACAACATTAAAGTCCATAAATAAAGAGGAATGACATGGGGAAAAAAGTATTGAACACGCTAACTGAAATGAATTTAATACTTAGTGGAGAAGCCTTTGTTTGTAATGACCGCTTCAAGACACTTCCTGTATGAAGAAATTAATCTGCCGCAGTATTTAGGTGTGATTTTGGTCCGTTCTTCTAAACATATTATCTTTAAATCTTGTTCAGTCATTCTAACAATTTTTTTTCTTTCTCTGAAACCTATTAAGAGTTTCCTTTGCTGAATACCTTGGATCGTTGTCATGCTGGAACGTCCACCCACGTCTCATCTTCATCATCCTGGTGGATGGCAGCAGATTCTTCTCAAGAATCTCCCGGTAAAGGGCTCCATTCATCGTCCCTTCAATTATATGAAGTCTGCCAGTACCATGTGATAAACAGCCCCACATCATGATGCTTCACCTCCAAACTTCACTGTTGGTATTGTGTTTTAAGAGTGACATGTAATGCCATTTCTTCTCCCAACATAGTGTGTAGTGTGTAGTATGACAGACAAAAAGTACAAAATTGCTCTTGTCTGACCAGACTCCACTCTCCCAGTAAATCATAGTCTTGTCCATATGAGTTGTAGCAAACTTTAGACAAGCTTTGACATGTCTTTTCTTTAGTAATGGAGTCTTGTGGTGTGAGCGTGAGCAGTGGAGAGCATTGCCTATTGTTTTCTCTGTGACGATGGCACCTGCTGCCCCCAAGTGTTTCTGGAGCTCTTTCTGAGTGGTCCTTGGCTCTTGAGCTATTATTCTGACTATTCTTCTGAGTCTCTGGTCAGAAATCTTGCACGGAACTCCTGTGTGTGGCCGGTTGATGATGGAGAGATGTTTATTCCACTTGTGGATAACGGCTCCAATGGTGCTTACTGGAAGATTCAGAAGTTTTGAAATACGCCTGTATCCGATTCCATCAATATGTTTCTCAAAAATAAGGTTGTGAAGGTCTTGGGAGAGCTCTTTGTTTTTACCCATCATGAGATGGTTCTCTTGTGTGACACCTTGGTAACGTAAAGCCTTTTGTATTTACTAATCCAGCTGATTTAAATTTGCACAGATAGGGGGTATAATAACTTATGGATTTCTGCTTCCTTGCCTTACATCGCCTTGAAAAACTGCTTTTTCTTAGCGTGTTCAATAATTTTTTTCCCGTGTCATTCCACTTCATTACACATAACTTTATTTGTGGACTTTATTGTTGTGAATTCTTTATATTTCCGGATTTTTTGAGTTAATACTGATGTCTGGTAAAAAATTCATGTGGATAGCTTAATAGGCAATATATTTACTGAAAACAAAGTTGATGTTTTCAATACCTATTTCCTCCACTGTATGCTTTGGGTCATTGTCATGCCGAAAAGTGAAATTCCTTTTCATCTTCTGCTTATTAGCAAGAAAAAAAACAAACCGGCTGGGATTTGTAGCTATTCATGATTCCATCCACCTTGGTCAAAACCCCAGTTCTGTCTGAAGAAAAGCAGCCCTAATGCATGAAACTACCACCACCATGTTCACTGTGTGAACATTTGTACAAAACAACACTTTTGGAATTATTATACCTTTTGGAATTGTTCTCATCAGACCATAAGACATTTTCCCACATGGTTTGGGGTGGTTTAGTAGGGCTTGGATGTTTTTTTTGTGAGAAAGTGCTTCCGCCTACCCACCTGACCCCATAGTCCAGATATGTGAAGAATACGAGAGAGTGTTGTCACATGCAGAAAGTAATCAGTTCTTGTCAGATATTCCTGCAGCTACTTTAATGTTGTTGTAGATCTCTTGGCAGCCTCCCTGGTAAGTTTTTGTCTGGTCCTTTTGTATATTTTGGAGGGACATAATGTTCTTGGTAATGTCACTGTGGTGCCTGATTTTCTCTGCCTGTTGATGATGACCTTTACGATGATTCCTTTCCACAGTGAGACCCTGTACATTCCGCGTGCCCAATTATAAAAGGTTGTGCACACTTATGCAACCAGGTTATTGTAACTTTTTTTAAATGTATTTCCCCCCTGAAATGTTTCGGATTGTTTTTCACTTAATTTGTATAGGTTGTACAGTGTGTGGAAAAAGTTGGTTTCATTTTTTTTTACCATCACATAAACATGCCATTTAAACAGGATTGTGTAGACTTTTTTTTTTTTACATCCAGTGTACTACTAATGTACTATACTGATATGGACAGTGACATCACATTAATATATTTCTATGGGCTTGTATCATTTAAAATATGTTTTTACATTTACATTTACATTTATTCACTTAGCAGACGCTTTTATCCAAAGCGACTTACAAATGAGAGATACAAGCAAAGTGATATCAAGCAGGGAACAATACAAGTAGTGCTACTATACAAGATCTATTAATTGAGTACTAGAAGAAGCAACGTGCGCAGAGTAGAGGTGCAAGTGCATT
>JAFFST010045854.1:29705-33295 GCA_022414735.1 Noturus placidus | reverse complement strand
CACACACCAACGTTCTCCATTAAACACCAACACACACCAACGTTCTCCATTAAACACCAACACACACCAACGCTCTCCATTAAACACCAACACACGTCAACGCTCTCCATTAAACACCAACACACACCAACGTTCTCCATTAAACACCAACACACACCAACGTTCTCCATTAAACACCAACACACGTCAACGCTCTCCATTAAACACCAACACACGTCAACGCTCTCCATTAAACACCAACACACGTCAACGCTCTCCATTAAACACCAACACACACCAACGTTCTCCATTAAACACCAACACGCACCAACGTTCTCCATTAAACACCAACACACACCAACGCTCTCCATTAAACACCAACACGCACCAACGCTCTCCATTAAACACCAACACACGTCAACGCTCTCCATTAAACACCAACACACACCAACGTTCTCCATTAAACACCAACACACACCAAAGTTCTCCATTAAACACCAAGCTGAAAATATTTCATAGGTTCTTAAACTAAAGCAGTAAAACTAGCACATCAGCCAGAAACATTTCATCTATGATGGACAGAGTTGCACGCATAGCTGTTCTCCAAGGAAGCAATCTAACAGTAACTAGTTTAATTCATTCTTTCTCTCTCTCTCCGTCTCTCTCTCCGTCTCTCTCTCCGTCTCTCTGTCCGTCTCTCCTGGCTGATGAACAAAGCCGTGTGGAGCGAGCACAATCGTCCCGAATAGCATTTACATTCAGTATGTTGGCGAGCTCTGACCACAGCGAGAACACACCAGAGGAGAACAAACAGCAGGATAAAAAGGCCACAGCTGCTCGGGGCGAGAGACATTTGCACACTGATGCTGCAAGATTTCGTCTTTGAACCGAAAGAAAGAACGAAAGAGTCCGAGCCAAGGCTTTTTAAACAGAACTGAAACCAATTGAAGGAGTTCGGCTTCGGGCCGTGTTTAAGAAAACGGGCAGTTGTGCTGTAAATTGCGCAGATGATGCTCCGTACAGCTCCGAGCGTTTCTCTCACTTCAGCAAGTCCATGTGAGAGTCAGTTCCCATCCACATTCTTCAGCACATGAGTGAAACTCTCTAAACTCTACAGCCACAGCGTTAAATACATAACGTTCAGTAATTATCTATCGTAATAACCAGAAATTGACCTTTGACCTCATGGCGAGTACGACCTCGAATAACGAGTTCGGGTGAGCATCATGGACGAAGTGGAGCGCTAAAACTTCCAGGCGCCACGTGTTCTAAAGACCTTCGCAACATTAAAAGCCCTCTTTATTCGCATGTAAAGCTCACGAAGCGTTCAGAAAGGAAACGACTAAACCACGCCCTCGCATCGTCTGCTCACAAACACAAACAAACCAACCACAAATAATCTGAAGGTTGATTGTAGAGGATCTCGCTCAGATGGGATACGTCACGTCACACAGTATTCTATTCAGAGACGAGTTACGCACTCAGGGGGTGGAGTCTGAGCAAAAGACAGGAGCAGTGTTAAGTCCAGCGACACCGTTTGACAGTTTGATGTAACTGCACGCCGTAATAGATCTTTCCTCACGGAGATATTAGATATATAACACGGCCATAAAGCCATCATCAACGTGAACAGTTCACGTCGGGAAAAACACGAATCAGGTTTGAGACGTGCTGCATAACCGGCGCTAGCGTTGAGTAACGCCTGGGCAATATTATCACGCGGTATCCATCTCGTTATATATTAGCATACACTTAAAGTATCACAGCGAGCATCAGGGTCCGGGTCTTAAATGATTCCGTAGCGTTTTCCTTTGCGTCTTCGTTACGGCTGCGACATTTTCCTGACTTTCTTCGCAACACCTGCGTTCATATAAACGTGCAGGCTGCAACACGTTATCGTTTCTATAGTAACAGGAACTTGTGTAGTGCTCTACTAACAATACACAGATTCAAAAATGTGTGTATTGAAATAACGTTTTCTGTAAGGAGATGTTTCTTTAACAGTTAGGGAAGGAGCCTCCAGTGTCAGTGCTTTGTAACGGCGTTCATGCTTGAAAAAATGACAAGCTAAGAGAGGAAGAGAGAGGAAAGAGATATGTCTGGTAAAGGAACGACTGTTTATAGCTGCTATAACGTATAAATTGTTTTCCATAACATTTCCTTAAACTATAAACGGATAAAAAAATAGAAAAAAGTAATACGCTTTGTTCTTTGATAAGTTTAAAAAAAAAACCGTGTCATTCTGGGCGTGTACCTGTAAATATGTCCTGCCCCAGTGCAGGAGAGCGTCCGTCCTTGCCGTTAACGGTGTGTTGGGACGGGGTGTGGCAATGCTGTGAAGGGGCGGGGCCGTGCAGATGCAGACATTCACTCAGGTCGTCTGGTTCCAAATGGGGACACGTCCTCAGCTGTCAATCACAGACAGCAACGAATGATGAGAAAGATGGACATCGAAAATCAATGCAGTGATGGAAGCAGGAAACAGTTCACTCTTATATAAAATAATATAATATAACTACAGTACAGGGGGTGCACGGTGGCTTAGTGGTGAGCACGTCCGCCTCACACCTCCAGGGTCCAGGGTTCGAGTCCCGCCAGGGTCATGTGTGTGTGGAGTTTGCATGTTCTCCCCGTGCGTCGGGGGTTTCCTCCGGGTACTCCGGTTTCCTCCCCCAGTCCAAACACATGCATGGTAGACTGATGGGCGTGTCTAAAGTGTCTGTAGTGTATGAATGTGAGTGTGTATGTGATTGTGCCCTGCGATGGACTGGCACTGGCCTTGTGCCCGATGCTCCCTGGGATAGACTCCAGGTTCCCCGTGACCCTGATAAAGGAGTAAGCGGTTGAAGATGGATGGATGGATGGATGGATGAAACTACAGTACAGCAGTATCTTTGGATATTATCATTTATAAATAATACCAAGGGGTTATTTCAGGACTTTCTCATTCCAGGCCTTGTTAATACAACCGACCCATTCCTTGTCTCAGTCCATGCAATGTACACGGCATCAGATGTTAATCTCCTTTGGGTGATTTTATTTGTTTTCATCTCTCATTTGTCATTCATCTAATAAATATGACTGGATTAAACCATGAGGGTTTAGTCGAGGGTGTGTCAGAAACAAAGACAGCGCTGGAACTCGGCCTGCGATTACATAAAAGCCATTTCGCTTGTAAGCATCCTCTAGCACTAGCGTGACACGCGCTATTTATCACTTATTACGCAAACGCAACGGAGGCCCTGAGTGACACGTGGCAATTGTTTCAAGCCTTCGCGTGTTTTCCCGCACTTGTGAGCACTCGTCCTTGGTATAAACTTTTAAAGCTGGATTGGTTCTGACTGGAATCTGGATATGATTGAACGGTGCGTTAAACGAGGTGTAACGTGAGGTGTAACCTCGAGTCGGTATAAATAAAAACGCTGATTGCTGAACGAATTTGAAAAATCCATACAAAAAAAAAAACCCCAAAGAAAAGAACAACAATAAAATAAAGTAAACTAAACCTGAAATGAAATGTGCAGTGCGGCGTCTCCTTTCCGAGCGCACCGCTGCGATTCATCTGTTATCGAAACAGCGGCGTGTGAGCTGACGATCGATGGGCTACAAGG
>JAFFST010045854.1:19705-22205 GCA_022414735.1 Noturus placidus | reverse complement strand
TATAAAGTATAAAATACAGCCTTCTACACCCGACACCGGGAGCCGTCTGAGGTTTCGAGCGCCGCTGTGGTGTTCTGAAAAACATTTAGCGAGCGTTAATCACACTAAAATCCCTCGACGTGTTTATCTTCTGTCTCAGAAAGCCCAAGAAGACAGCGAGCGCGCCGCTGACCCCTCCGAGTGGACGAGAGCGAGGCGTATTTGGCGCCCTTCACGTCGCGGTCAGCCCTCACGGCCTTCAGAAAACATTCAGAGTGACAGTCGGGTCCGAGCTGATTAACGGCGGCAGAGGCACCGACTCATACAGCGGAAATGAGACACGACCGGCTCAGAGATGCCCTGATGGGCTCGGCGTGGACAAGGAGTGGAAATAAAAACACGGTGTAGGCAGCATCCAGAACAAACGCTCTCGAGGGGAGGAGTGAAGGGTGCTTAAGTACAACACTCTGTTCTTGAATTCTATATAGATTATTTAAGGGTTCCACAAGAGAAACAAAACCAAAGAACCCATTAGGATGACTGATGGCATTGTGTGCGTGTGTGTGCGTGTGTGTGTGTGTGTGTGTGTGTGTGTGTGTATTTAAGGGTTCCAGGGTCTAACAGATAATTAATGGTTCTTTCCAGGTTTTGAGATTTTTGTAAAGAACGTGCTGTGTCAGCATGGCACATCACACTCTCGGTGTTTAACATTAGAACATTTAGAACCCTTAAAGAGTAAACAAGTAGGACCATTTTGTGGAAGATAAGAACTTAAAATATCCAACAAAACCTTAAAGAACCCATGAAGAACCTCTTTTTTTCCTACGAGCGCGCGAGTTAGGAGGATAATTTCAGCACGCGGTTCATTGGTAATGGGTAATTAAGGGTTCTTCACCTTTGAAAAGGGTTCTGAAAGGGAAACACTCTACACAGAACCTTTAAAATGTTCCCCATATAGACAAACGTTTAAACGTTCTAAGTGTTTCAGGATCCTCAAAGCATGTTCATGGGTTCCTCCAGAGAAAGTGGTCGCCAACTCTTCCGTGAGATCTACCTTCCTGCAGGTTTTCATCTCCAACCACAATCAAACACGCCTCTTTTAGCTGATCAGGAACTTCTCAAGGCAGTGATTAGATGGTCAGGTGGGTCTTCAGGAGGTAGATCTCGAGCACCAGGGTCGGTCAGTCAGCACTGCTCTCGATGGATGAACCAAAGAACCCATTAACGAGCCTTTTTTGTAATGGTGTAAAGATAAAAAGCCAATACAGTGGCCTAGAGAGGTCCTTCATCGCATCGTATGTAAACGCTGGTGATTTCGGACCGTTCCCATACAGTTCCCATTACGCTGAGAACATTCTGCAGGTTTCCGTGAGTGCTGCTGAGAGCCGCGGGCTGTAAGGAGCATTAAATCCGTTATTAGGTGTAATTATTTAAAGCCGAAGTGCGAACAGACTTTTAACAAGTTCCTCACGAGTTTCTCCGACACTGAAATGCGATGTTCTCCGACACGCGGCGTCCTGTAACACGTCTCTCTGATTAGAGCGCCGTGTAAACGCTAACCGAAAATAATAATAATAATACTAATACTGATCATTAACTCTACGTTCCTGCTGCTGCTGACAGACGTGAGGATTTTGTTCATAGAAGACCGGACCCGAGAGAAACACGTGACTTTAATCGGTCGTGTTCCAAACGGCCCGGAGCGAGGTGCGGAGCGGAGCGGCGCAAATGGATGAAATTATATCCACATGATGCAGCGAGACAGCTAAGGGGAGACAGGTTTCCTCATGCGCTTCGTCAGGGCGCTAAATTAAAGCCAGCTTGCCCTGAAACATTCCCATTACATAGTTTACACGTATCGTTTCCACGTTCCAGAACGTCAGCGCTTTTAAAAGGCCGGCTTCATCTGCTGCAAATCGCCAGCCTAATTTCACTCAAAGTCACGGAATCTGGCCCTGCCGCCTTTCTCATCGCTCATCTGGAAGCGGGCCGAGAAATTCCCGTGCCGCTTCCTTCTTCCCCCCCCCGAATTCTTCTGTCACTTCCTCATCTCTGTGCGTTTTCCCAGTGAAATCTCTAAACTTGAGATCAGAACTCGTTTGATACGCGCCGCGATGTGAACAGACCTGTCGTCCAGATGCGAGCGGAATACAAATCCCACGTTAAATTCGCCCGAGGGACGAGTCAAACAGAAATGGATGATTATTGATTTGTTTATTTATTTTTTCCTGGAACGACTCGTTTGTTTCCGAGACCTCGATCTGGAGAGAACGGCAACAGGAAGTGACCTGTGGAGACTGAATCAAGGCTTGTGTGCACTCATCAGATGCAGATACGTGACGGTCACTAACTCTAAACCCCGACACTAACACTAGCGCTGGATTGAAACTGATCTCAGAGCAGAGAGATGCTCGGAACACTCGGTGCTATTTCGGATCCAGATGCAGGGCTGAATGACCTTAAATGACCTTTTAGTGATAAAAAAAAAAAAAAAACCACACTTCCTGTTCTGTGCGCTTCG
>JAFFST010045854.1:7205-14705 GCA_022414735.1 Noturus placidus | reverse complement strand
CGGCGATGACGACTGACACGGTGGTGACAGCGACTGACATGACGCCGATGACGACTGACACTGTGGTGATAGCGACTGACATGACGCCGATTATGACTGACACGGTGGCGATATCGACTGACATGATGGTGATGACGACTGACACTGCAGCGATAGCGACTGACATGATGGCGATGACGACTGACACTGTAGCGATAGCGACTGACATGATGGCGATGACGACTGACACGGCGGTGATAGCGACTGACATGATGGCGATGACGACTGACACTGTAGTGATAGCGACTGACATGATGGCAATGACAACTGGCACAGTGGTGATAGCGACTGACATGATGGCGATGACGACTGACACGATGGTGATGGCCACTGACATGATGGCGATAACGACTGACACGGTGGTAATAGCGACTGACATGATGGCGATGATGACTGACACGGTGGTGACAGCGACTGACATGGTGGCGATGACGACTGACACTGTGGTGATAGCGACTGACATGATGGTGATGACGACTGACACGGCGGTGACAGCGACTGACATGACGCCGATCACGACTGACACTGTGGTGATAGTGACTGACATGACGCCGATTATGACTGACACGGTGGCGATAGCGACTGACATGATGGTGATGACGACTGACACTGTAGTGATAGCGACTGACATGATGGCAATGACGACTGACACTGTGGTGATAGTGACTGACATGATGGCGATGACGACTGACACTGTGGTGACAGCGACTGACATGACGGCGATGACGACTGACACGGTGGTGATAGCGACTGACATGATGGCGATGATGACTGACACTGTAGTGATAGCGACTGACATGATGGCAATGACAACTGGCACGGTGGTGATAGCGACTGACATGATGGCGATGACGACTGACTGTAGTGATAGCGACTGACATGATGGTGATGACGACTGACACTGTGGTGATAGCGACTGACATGATGGCGATGACGACTGATACGGTGATGATACCGACTGACATGATGGCGATGATGACTGACACAGTGGTGATAGCGACTGACATGATGGCGATGACGACTGACACTGTGGTGATAGCGACTGACATGATGGCGACTGACACTGTGGTGATAGCGACTGACATGACGCCGATGACGACTGACACTGTGGTGATAGCGACTGACATGACGCCGATTATGACTGACACGGTGGTGATAGCGACTGACATGACGCCGATGACGACTGACACGGTGGTGATAGCGACTGACATGATGGCGATGACGACGGACACGGTGGTGATAGCGACTGTCATGATGGCGATGATGACTGACACTGTAGTGATAGCGACTGACATGATGGCAATGACAACTGGCGCGGTGGTGATAGCGACTGGCATGATGGCGATGACGACTGATACGGTGGTGATAACGACTGACATGATGGCGATGATGACTGACACGGTGGTGATAGCGACTGACATGATGGCGATGACGACTGACACTGTGGTGATAGCGACTGACATGATGGCGACTGACACTGTGGTGATAGCGACTGACATGACACCGACTATGACTGACACGGTGGTGATAGTGACTGACATGAGGCCGATGACGACTGACACTGTGGTGATAGCGACTGACATGATGGCGATGACGACGGACACGATGGCGATGACGACTGACACGACGGCGATGACAACTGACACGGCGCCGATGTAACTGACAAAGCAGTGACGACTGACACTGTGGTGATAACGACGGACAGGGCAGTGATGATGGCTGATACGGTGGTGATGACGACAGACACGATGGCGTTGACGACTGACATGGTGGTAATAACAACTGACACATCGTTGATGACAACTGACACGGCAGTGGTGACGACGGACACGATGGTGATGACGACTGACACTCTGGTGGTGATCACTGACATGGCGGCGATGAACGTGATGACAACTGACTCGACAGCGATGATGACTGACAACGGCGAATGACGGTGATGACGACTGACACAACGGCGGTGACAACTTACACGGCGGTGATGACGACTGACAAGACGGCAATGGCTACTAACACAGTGGTGATGACAACTAACATGATGGTAATTCAGATATATACCTTATATATACACATACATGTATACACATGAGACAATGTACCATTGTAAAGCGCTATACAAAATTGATAAAAATTGATAAATTGATAAAATTGATAAATTGATAAAAATTGATAAAATTAAATACACACACACTGCAGTGTCAGACACTCTCTCACTAAATCACTCTCTCTCACTGCACCTCACACACAAACACGCACGCCCACACACACACACGCACGCATGCACACACACACACAGCATCACACACTTCCCAAGCTACCGAAGTCGGAACATAATGGACGTCTTTGTTATGTTTGTGTACTAGCAGTCGGCAGAATGAGTTCATCTGGACAGCGTGTCACCCGTGACGGTGTGTGTTTGCGTGCTGAATGTTTGTGGAAAGGCTGGTGCAGGCGGTGACTACATTTACTAAAGACGCAACTCCAATGGACACTGTCCATCCATAAACAGTCACAAACTCCACCCCCACTGGGACAAGAAGAAGAAGACTCGGCTCCGCCTCTGTCAACTACGTTTCCACAATTTAAGGAGATGTTCATTAATTATTACATCAGTTTGCCAGCAGAGGGCCGTTCAAGTTACAGACTGCCCCTTTAACAGCAGTATTTTTACAAAAAATCTCATTATTATTATTATTATTATTATTATTATTATTATTATTATTATTATCATGGAGTAAATCCATCTGCAAAAGCTCTAAATGTAAACACGACGAGCCATCATAAGGTTGTTGAGTTTTACACACTTCATAAACACCTTCGTAGATCCTCATCACAGCCTGTGTGTGTTCTCCAGCCAATACTGCAGCCAGAGTAAAACTGAGAGGGGGAAGAAAGGAGTGTGGGGAACAACACGGGGAATTCTGCGTCCCTGTGAGTGATGAATCTGAGCGAGATGTCTAAAACCACAGAACCACACAGAGAGAGAGAGAGAGAGAGAGAGAGAGAGAGAGTTTAAACATACACGTGAGGCGTGTCTGGAAAGAAGCAAGTGGATTGGAAGCTGCAAGTATCTCTCTCTCTCTCTCTCTCTCAATCTCTTTCTCTCTCTCTCTCTCAATCTCTTTCTCTCTCAATCTCTTCTCTCTCTCTCTCTCTCTCAATCTCTTTCTCTCTCAACCTCATTCTCTCTCTCTCTCTCTCTCAATCTCATTCTCTCTCTCAATCTCTCTCTCTCTCTCACACACACAGCTGCCGCACATCTACCCTGTATACCCTGTAGTGTTTCCTCTGACACTGGAGACTCCTTCCATAAATATTAAATGCTTGTGTGGACCGTCCGCCACACCAGCCCCTGTAAATGAGCGGTTGCTATAGAAACGATAATGTATTAGAACGAACACGTTAATATAAACCTGCACCACTGTCAGAGCTGTTGTTATAGAAATGTTCTGACCAATCAGAATCAAGAATTCGGTGATTTGAACACAGTATATTAGTTACACATGTGGTGTTTCGAGTCGACCTAAAAGTAACTAGCTATACACTAAAAAGTTCTAAGATTTGTCTGGAAAACTTCAAACAGCAATGCTAACATGTCGGCTAGCTGTTATTAGCAGTGTTAATATCACCATACCGAGCCCTCTACATTGCTCTGTTAAAGTCCACGATTAGCTCAGCGGAACCAGACGTGTCCGTTTGTCCCTTTGGTGTAAGACGGCGGTAAATGAGGGTCATTAGCGAGCTCTCTCAGCGCACGCAGCTCTCCGTGTCTCTTCTGGGATTCAGGATTTAAAACCTTTTGTAGCGCTGAGGCCCAGCTCGCTCTCCTCGACTGTATTAGTAAACCGATACTGCTCACTTTGTTTTTCTCCTCCGAGGTTAAAGCGTTTAAAGCTTGGATTCGGGTCAGTTATGATACAACGTGAGAGCATCGTAGCCTCTCGGCCTCCGACGCGAAGCTCACGGACTAGCTACAGACGCAGGGGAAATTAGCGACTCCTAATGGCAAATTCCACGGTTAATCTGATTAGCATTAGCTAAATCAAAATATGCTCGCACCAGAGAGGTGTTGAATACCGGTGAAGCGGATTAATTTCATAATAATAATAATAATAATAATAATAATAATAATAGGCTACGATAAAAGCAAGGGAGTAGGGAGATATTAACGCTGAAGAAAGAGTAGTGTGATAAGAAAAAAGCGAGCAGAGCGGAGAAGAGGAAAGAGAGACTGGATCGCATTAGCGTACTGATTGACTGGAAACGCTTTACGACTCGACAGAATCTTGGCCCGGCGTCTTTCAACAAGGAAAAACAAGCACGAGGCATTTCGCGAGGATTTCGACACGGAGCCAAGACATCAGTCTCCCGATGAGCCGCGCTAACACACCCCTCACATGTGGCCTGCGTTACACGTCTTATAACGAACAGAACATCTGGTCCCCCTGACAAGTGTACGAAAACTGGAGAAAATGACAACAACATCGACAACAACAAAAAAAGGTATTAATGAAACACTCGTTTACAAATAATGAAAGACTTTCGACGATTTCAGTGACCGGAAATGGAAAATAAAAATAAAAGGAAATAAAAGGAAAATACGAGTCCCAGAAGTACGAGAAAAGAAAAATAAAGCAACACACAACACACATGCTAGCGCTTATTCGCTTGGTATACACATGCTAATTCCGACTAGCCGGGTAGTAAATATTAGCAAATAATTGGCAGCGATTGCGCACACGAACAATCACGCTAAGCGATGAGCTGTGTGAATATAACAGGAATTAATACACCATAATAGGGTAGATAGCGCACGTGCTAGCTGCTGTTAGCTGGATAAGTGTAGTAGAAGGTTATAAGCAGTCACATGGCATAAAACACTCACACTACTGAATGTTAGCTTGGTAAATATTGCAGTCGTTGCTGGACAGATATAACAGGAAGTAAAAATAAACAAAAACAGGGTGGAACATGAGCTGCGCATGCTATCTACTGCTAGCTAGGTACACAGTCCAGTTGTGTAAGTAAACATGACAGAAACTACATTATAGTGATGTTGACTTCTGGATTCTGATTGGTCAGAAGGGGTTGATTATTTTACTAACACACACACACACACACACAGTGTTAATTTCTAACTGAGAGGCAGCAATGCCAGAATAAACAATCTACAGTAGTGTTTAATGTACGTGTGAGAAACAGGTAGCCGGCGCTCAGTGAAACATGGCGGAGGTTGAGTGGAGCAGACAGGCCCGGGATGCCAGTGGCTTGTTCTGGTACAAACCCATTAATATCTCCGTCACGGCACGGCCCAGACGGATCAGGTTCCTGCCTGCGTTCAAGAGGAAAAGTCACCTCATGCGCAGTCCGCTTGTTTAATTAGCTAATGGCGCTAGACGTTTCATCTTGCGCTGGTTGTGTTGATTGCTCACAGAAAAGCCTCTGTTCGGCTGTGAAAGCGAGCGAGCTGGCAGCGTGAGAGAGGGGCTGCGAGTTTCAACGGCCAAAATTCACTCTCATAAACCTCTCACACTAAAATATATATATACATAAAAAACAAAAAGAGGAAATTCCATGATGTACGCGCGATGCGGCAGATTCCATCATCCGACTTTCCTCGTGCTGAAGGGCCGAGCGTTTCAAACAGTGACAGAGTGAAAGAGAAACTGTGAACATGTGAAAGAGAGAAAAAGTGAGAGTGAGAGAGTAATAAAGTGAGAGAGTAATAATGTGAGAGTAATAAAGTGAGAGAGTGAGACAGTAATAAAGTGAGAGAGTAATAAAGTGAGAGTAATAAAGTGAAAGAGTGAGAGAGTAATAAAGTGAAAGAGTGAGAGTAATAAAGTGAGAGAGTAATAAAGTGAAAGAGTGAGAGAGTAATAAAGTGAGAGAGTAATAAAGTGAGAGTGAGAGAGTAATAAAGTGAGAGAGTGAGCGAGTGAAAGAGTAATAAAGTGAGAGAGTAATAAAGTGAGAGAGTGAGAGAGTAATAAAGTGAGAGAGTAATAAAGTGAGTGAGTGAGAGAGTAATAAAGTGAGAGAGTAATAAAGTGAAAGAGTGTAGAATAAAAAAGTGAGAGAGTAATAAAGTGAGAGTAATAAAGTGAGAGCATGAGAGAGTAATAAAGTGAGAGTGAGAGAGTAATAACGTGAGAGAGTAATAAAGTGAGAGTAATAAAGTGAGAGAGTGAGAGTAATAAAGTGAGAGAGTGAGCGAGTGAAAGAGTAATAAAGTGAGTGAGTGAGAGAGTAATAAAGTGAAAGAGTGTAGAATAATAAAGTGAGAGAGTAATAAAGTGAGAGCATGAGAGAGTAATAAAGTGAGAGTGAGAGAGTAATAACGTGAGAGAAATAAAGTGAGAGAGTGAGAGAGTAATAAAGTGAGAGAGTGAGAAAGTAATAAAGTGAGAGAGTAATAAAGTGAGAGAAGTAATAAAGTGAGAGTGAGAGAGTAATAAAGTGAGAAAGTAATAAAGTGAAAGAGT
This sequence comes from Noturus placidus, assembly GCA_022414735.1. Classification (NCBI taxonomy): domain Eukaryota; kingdom Metazoa; phylum Chordata; class Actinopteri; order Siluriformes; family Ictaluridae; genus Noturus; species Noturus placidus. The sequence goes on along the minus strand of JAFFST010045854.1, from coordinate 8,181 downwards.
GAGAGAGTAATAAAGTGAAAGAGTGTAGAGTAATAAAGTGAGAGAGTAATAAAGTGAAAGAGTGTAGAATAATAAAGTGAGAGAGTAATAAAGTGGGAGAGTAATAAAGTGAGAGTTATAAAGTGAGAGCATGAGAGAGTAATAAAGTGAGAGTGAGAGACTAATAACGTGAGAGAGTAATAAAGTGAGAGTAATAAAGTGAGAGAGTGAGAGAGTAATAAAGTGAGAGAGTGAGAGAGTTATAAAGTGAGAGAGTAATAAAGTGAGAGAGTGATAAATTGAGAGAGTAATAAATTGAGAGAGTGAGAGAGTTATAAAGTGAGAGAGTAATAAAGTGAGAGAGTGAGAGAGTGAAAGAGTGAGAGAGTGCGAGAGTAATAAAGTGAGAGTAATAAAGTGAGAGAGTGAGAGAGTAATAAAGTGAGAGAGTGAGAGAGTAATAAAGTGAGAGAGTGAGAGAGTAATAAAGTGAGAGAGTGAGAGAGTGAAAGAGTGAGAGAGTAATAAAGTGAGAGAGTGAGAGAGTTATAAAGTGAGAGAGTAATAAAGTGAGAGAGTGATAAAGTGAGAGAGTAATAACGTGAAAGAGTGATAAAGTGAGAGAGTGAGAGAGTAATAAAGTGAGAGTAATAAAGTGAGAGAGTAAAAAATTGAGAGAGTGAGAGAGTGAAGAGTGAGAGAGTAATAAAGTGAGAGAGTGAGAGAGTAATAAAGTGAGAGAGTGAAAGAGTGAGAGAGTAATTAAGTGAGAGAGTAATAAAGGGAGAGAGTGAGAGAGTGAGAGAATAATAAAGTGAGAGAGTAATAAAGTGAGAGTGAGAGTAATAAAGTGAGTGAGAGAGTGAAAGAGTGAGAGAGTGAGAGAGTGAAAGAGTGAGAGAGTAATAAAGTGAGAGAGTGAGAGAGTGAAAGAGTGAGAGAGTGAAAGAGTGAGAGAGAGATAGTGTGAGAGAGTGATAGAGAGAGAGAGTGATAG
>JAFFST010045852.1:78244-88754 GCA_022414735.1 Noturus placidus | reverse complement strand
GTGAGAGAGAGAGAGTGAGTGTGTGAGAGAGAGAGAGTGAGTGTGTGAGAGAGTGAGTGTGTGAGAGAGTGTGTGTGTGAGAGGTTTGATTGTGTGTGTGAGAGAGATTTGACTGTATGTGAGAGAGGTTTGACTGTGTGTGAGAGAGGTTTGATTGTATGTGAGAGAGGTTTGACTGTATGTGAGAGAGGTTTGATTGTGTGTGAGAGAGGTTTGACTGTGTGTGTGAGAGGTTTGATTGTGTGTGTGAGAGGTTTGATTGTGTGAGAGAGAGGTTTGATTGTGTGTGAGAGAGGTTTGAGTGTGTGAGAGAGAGGTTTGACTGTATGTGAGAGAGGTTTGACTGTGTGTGAGAGAGGTTTGATTGTGTGTGAGAGAGGTTTGATTGTGTGTGTGAGAGGTTTGATTGTGTGTGAGAGAGGTTTGATTGTGTGTGTGAGAGGTTTGACTGTTTGTGAGAGAGGTTTGACTGAGTGTGAGAGAGAGGTTTGATTGTGTGTGAGAGAGGTCTGATTGTGTGTGAGAGAGGTTTGATTGTGTGTGAGAGAGGTTTGACTGTGTGTGAGAGAGGTTTGATTGTGTGTGTGAGAGGTCTGATTGTGTGTGAGAGAGGTTTGATTGTGTGTGAGAGAGATTTGAGTGTGTATGTGAGAAAGGTGTGATTGTATTTGAGAGAGGTTTGATTGTGTGTGAGAGAGATTTGATTGTGTGTGAGAGAGATTTGACTGTATGTGAGAGAGGTTTGACTGTATGTGAGAGAGGTTTGACTGTATGTGAGAGGTTTGATTGTGTGTGAGAGAGGTTTGATTGTGTGTGAGAGAGAGGTTTGAGTGTGTGAGAGAGAGGTCTGATTGTGTGTGAGAGAGGTTTGACTGTGTGAGAGAGAGGTTTGACTGTATGTGAGAGGTCATTGCTCCTCACCATTGTTGTCTGTAATAATTCCATTCACTCCTCCTTCAATGAGCTCGGTCCACTCCTGACCGATCTCTCCTCGCTCTACTCCCGACCCCCACACCACTCCTTTATCAGGGTCCCAGTGCACACCGGGTTTCTCTCCATCAGGGCCTTCAGGATTCAGAGCAAACAGCGGCTGCGGGAAACCATTCTGCAGAGACAGATCCTTAAACAGCCAGAACTGAGAACCTGAAAACACACCATGGCACTGGATCAATAAATAGAACCATTCAAGCCTTTACATTTGGTTTACCAATACGCAATGTCCTAAATAATCCCTTTATCACTATAATAATTAGTTAATAAATCTCAATTATTACGAATAAATTAATTCCAGACCGTTTGAAATGTATGTGTTTGTGTGAATTAATAAGAGATGTAGTATATGTGGCACTCATGGAAAAATGTTTTAACTCCTTTATTTCAGCCGGGTTAAAAAGTTATCTTTCATTCTTGTACTCTTGTAGTCAGATGTGATGTAAGATGCCATGGGACATGGAGCATGAGGACGCTTAGAGAAACTAACCGCTGATGAAGATGATGGCGTGATCCTCATGCCTCTCCAGTACGGCCCTCAGCGGGGGCAGAGATGTGGGCAGAGCAGCCCAGAGTTTGCGCACGGACACGGCTCTCCGAGAAACCAGGCCTCCTCTGTTCACCCTCCACATACTCGGACCTGAGCACAGATTCCAGTTATACTATATTTATCACTCATTTATAACGCCTAGTGCTACTTGATAATCAGAAAATCTCATGATCTAATGATCTTCTCCTTCAGGTTGGACAAAATCTAACCCACATGGTTAACATACAGCATTTGAAACATAAAAAAACCCACATTAAACCTGCTTTTGTGAAGAGATGAAGTGAATTTCTTTTATCTTTCTCACAGCCTCAGTTTTGTCAGATGCTGGACGTTTACCTTTGAAGAAAAACGTCTCCCCTCTGATTTTAGCAACCACATCGAAACTGGTATTGCAGCGATCCACAGAAGGACTGAATTTAGAGAGAAGAGGAGCAAAACACACCATTGCTCTATATATACACCATTGTTTTTAGAACGTTTCTCATTCTCGATGTAGCCATGCAATTGTGTGTGAATTTTCAATAAACCAATAAACAAAAGCTGACATGATCTATCAGCAGCAACAATCTAACAGATATTGTATATAACAAAGGCTTCCATTCACCCTGCATGGATGCTCGACATACCTGTCCAGGTGACTCTGTGTGTGTCGGTGCATGTGTGTGAGTCTGTGTGTGCCTCTGTGTGGATGTTTCAGTTCAGCTCCTGCCTCTAGAGAATGACTTCCTGTCTGCAGATTGTCATCTCTCGTCCCTAAACAAATGACATGATTTCTGACTCAGCAAATAAGAAATGTGTAGATGTTAATGACTATATCAGCATAGTTAGGGCATCATATACAGAATATCAGGAGAAGAGCAGATGGATGGAGGGAGGGATGGATGGATTACTTGTTGGATGGATGGAGGAATGGATGGATTACTTGATGGATGGATTACTTGATGGATGGATGGATTACTTGTAAAATGGATGGACGGATTACTTGTTGGATGGATGGAGGGATGGATGGATTACTTGTTGGATGGACGGAGGGATGGATGGATTACTTGTTGGATGGATGGAGGGATGGATGGATTACTTGTTGGATGGATGGAGTGGAGTGTGTCTCATTTGTAAGTCGCTTTGGATAAAAGCGTCTGCTAAATGAATAAACTTAAACTTGATGGATGGATGGATTACTTGTAAAATGGATGGATGGATTACTTGTTGGATGGATGGAGGGATGGATGGATGGATTACTTGATGGATGGATTACTTGATGGATGGATGGATGGATTACTTGTAAAATGGATGGATGGATTACTTGTTGGATGGATGGAGGGATGGATGGATTACTTGATGGATGGATGGAGGGATTACTTGTAAGATGGATGGATGGATTACTTGATGGATGGATTACTTGATGGATGGATGGATTACTTGATGGATGGATTACTTGATGGATGGATTACTTGATGCATGGATTACTTGATGCATGGATTACTTGATGCATGGATGGATTACTTGTAAAATGGATGGATGGATTACTTGTTGGATGGATGGAGGAATGGATGGATTACTTGATGGATGGATTACTTGATGGATGGATGGAGGGATGGATGGATTACTTGTTGGATGGATGGAGGAATGGATGGATTACTTGATGGATGGATTACTTGACGGATGGATGGATGGATTACTTGATGGATGGATTACTTGATGCATGGATTACTTGATGGATGGATGGATTACTTGTAAAATGGAGGGATGGATTACTTGTTGGATGGATGGAGGAATGGATGGATTACTTGATGGATGGATTACTTGATGGATGGATGGAGGGATGTATGGATTACTTGTTGGATGGATGGAAGGATGGATGGATTACTTGTTGGATGGATGGAGAAATGGATGGATTACTTGATGGATGGATGGAGGGATGGATGGATTACTTGTTGGATGGATTACTTGATGGATGATGGATTACTTGTAAAATGGATGAATGGATTACTTGTTGGATTGATGGAGGAATGGATGAATGGCTTGACTGATTGATGTATGGATGGACAAACAAACAGGCAGAAAGAAAAATGCCAGACAGATAGACAGACAGGCTGAGCAATGGATGACTGTATGGATGGATGGATGGAAGGATGGATGGATTGATTAATGAATGGATTGATTGATAAATTGATAGGTGGATGAATGAATCCACATATAGACGAACTTACAAATGGATGGATAGATGGATGTATAGATGAATGGATTGGTTGATTGATGGGTGGATTGAATGATTGCTTGATGGATGAATGAATGCTTGTATAGATTAACTTACAAACCGATGGATGGATTTACAGTATAGGTGGGTGGATTGATTGATTGATTGATTGATTGATTGATTAGATTAGATTGGATAGATGGATTGGTGGATGAATGGACTGATTGATGGACTGGCAAACAGACAGCACAAAAAGATTGCAGTCATGCATTTCTCACTACACATCCCTCTGTTGCTCATCACTCACAATCCAGAACTGTTTTTTAGTGTAGTCTGGTGTGAGTTACCGTAGAGAGTGATGATGTGCTCTCGGTCTGGAGATCCCAGGCTGAAGTGGAGCGGGTCTCCAAGGGGCCCTTGGTAATACGGCCTCATAACGGACCCCCGTGCTGCAGAGTGGGAGAGTCCGAGAGCATGGCCGAGTTCATGCACCAGCACCGTGAACACATCCGTGCCTTCAGAGGCTGCCAGCACATAAAGCACACTTTTTAGTTAAAAAATTGAACCAAGCATATACGTGTGTGTGTGTGTGTGTGTGTGTGTGTGTGTGTGTGTGTGTGTTTGTGTGTCACCTGGCTGTCTGAATGCCCACTCCTCCTCTGCATCCAGATGAACTTCACCCGCTCTGTCCTGGTCAGAAGGAAAGAAGGCGTGGCCAACAGCTCCACCCACCCCATCAAAAGGATATCCATCACCATGTGAACCATGCAAGAAGTCAATCAGGAGATCCGCCCCGTCTGGCCCTCCAACCTATCAGATTTCAGGTACAGTGTAATGGTCTTGTAATGAGTTGCTAATGAGTTCTCTGTTGCTGAATAAACAGATCTACAAATTCTTTATTATCAGTCGGAAAGGTGTGTATATTAGGGCAGGTTATATATGAAAATTTGCTGAGCTAACATCTGACCTCGTGAAACTCAAGAGCCGTTGGGTCTGCCCAGACTTTCAGAGCATAGAAGACCAGAGAACGAAAAGTCTCATGGGACAGAGCCGAAGAGGTGGGGTACGTGCGCAATCTGAGAGCAAGAGAGTGAGATTTATTTTTCTTTAGAGTTTTCAGTGTTTAATTATTATTGCACACTTAAACAATGAGGCAGTCAAAATACTCAACACACTCCTGCAACATAACACACACCTGGACTGAATAAAATCATTCCTAGAACCATTCCAGCACATATCACCCTTCCCTAGTACTGACAGTTTGGTACTCAAGTGTGAAAGCTGTTTTAGAAACAGGGTGACCTCCAGGAAACCGGTCTTTGTTTCTTCGGACAAACCTCCAGTTGATGTTTCTCTCAGCCCAGCTCGAGACGGCTCTCTTCACCCTATGGGCTTGAAGCTCAGTATCTGCGTCTGACTCAGGGATCGGACCGCCTTCATCGTCAGGAAGCGAACAACGTGGCGTCTGCATCATTCTCAGAGTCTCCTCATCTGAATGAGAGAAAAAAACAAGAGAGACGAGGAAGACAAGGAGGAGAAGTGATTGGTCAGAGCTGAGTGGTTGGAGAGTGATTTGGAACAGAAAGGTACAGTATGTGTTCCTACCCAATATGCCAGTGTCATGTAATCCAGCAAACCTCTGCATGGCCTTCAGAGCGTGTGTGACTGCGGTCCAGGCTTGAAGCTGACCCGTGGAGGGGTCAGGAGGAGGCAGGTAGCCATATTTCGTTAGCCAATCCTGTTTAAGCACAAGGAGAAGCATCTGAGCATGAGCTTTTGCAATTACTTGGACATTTATTTGGATTTTTTCATTAGGGTTCATAGTTATATGGATGGATGGATTTGATTGATCCCAAAGTGGATATTTGAGTGCTACAGCAGCAAAAGACAAAAATTATTTTGAATTATATATATTAAATGCTGCATATAATGTGAAATATTGGTGTATTTGCAGATTTTTTTTTCTTTTTAAAAACTTAATGTATTAAAACATATGTAAACAATTTTAGAAAACCTTTCAGATCTTCAAAGAACTATAGCAACAGTTTTTTTACTCACTAATTGAAACTGATTTTCCACTTTTTTAAAAATTAATAATGTTTCTTCTTTAAATAATTCCTGCCACCCAGCGTTTGTATGTGGAATTGCACCATTTTCGATCTAAATTTTATTACATTTACATTTATTCATTTAGCAGACGCTTTTATCCAAAGCGACTTACAAATGAGACACACTCACACACCAATGGGAGCAGAGCTGCATGCAAGGTGCTAGCTTGCCATCGGGGGCAACTTAGGGTTCAGTGTCTTGCCCAAGGACCCTTCGGCATGGGATCACCCGGGCCGGGATTCAAACCACCAACCCTACGATTAGTGGATTAGTGGACAACCCACTCTACCGACTGAGCCACAGCCGCCATTATTAAGACGTACTGTCTTATTTCACAAAATTTGAGAAGAAAAGAGGAAAATCCCCTGAGCAGGATCCTCTCAGTTGTAATATTGGGGTAAATGGGAAATCATGTGATTTTTGTTGCCCTGAAATATTCCTTTGTGATGTGTTCATTGTATCAAACGGTTGTGCTGTATTTAGTAGATATAGTTTCTTCTCATACATTCTTCTTCATAACGCTCTTACAACAGAAGGCACTATTTTCCACCCTAAAGCGTTCTTCAGCTTGTCAGTAACCCTTAAAAATTGGGGAATAAAAACACTTTGAGATGCTTAGTGGGCTACTATAGAGTGCACCCCTGAGGGCACATTTGAGGGCGCTGTACTGTCGACACACCCTTGAGTGCACATTTTCATGCACATACTAAGAGCACCTCATTTCCTTGCATGTAGGGGAACCTAAAGGACAATGCATCACATATTCTCCACTGGAAGGGCACCCATTAGGGCACTTAACCTTGTTTACTTGCACATATGGAAACCCTATAGGGCACTGGATCACGTATTCTCCTCTGGAATGGCACCCATTGGGATAGAAATACTTGCAGAAAGAGTGAAATGTAAATGTACAGCCAGGGAAACCCCTTTTTATATGCAAATAGAATTTGTGTCCCAGATAATAATCTGAGTAAAATCTGACTAAATGACTCACGATCATGTGACTTCACTAGATCTAATGGCTTTGTATGATCACACCAAAAAGTCCTTTAACACAGAGAAGAGTCTCACCACTAGCCTCGCGCTCTCATCCACCGTGGGCGTAACAGAGAGAGGAGTTTCAGGTGTTACTGAGGTGATGGGCGGAGCCAGTGGGACAGAGACCGCCCACTTGCATCCAAACAGGTTGAGTGTAAGCACTATCCACTCTAGCACCTTCATACTGAGAAGTTGTAAAGCATTTAAGATAAACAATAAGCGCCGTCCTCAGCCAGGGGATGATGTTATGGTTTCCATCTTCAGTGGGTCAGTGGCCCTGGGGATGAGGAATGACACGGACGTCTGGACCTCCAACAACTGCAGACTAGAGAGTGGGTGATAAGGCAAAATATCACATTACCATACTTGACGACATCATGATTGGAGAAACGCTCATACTTCTCAACAAGTCACAAATAATACAGCTTCACAGGATAAAAATGTTTAAAATACGCACAGCGGGAGTATCTTCGTGTCTCCATCACACCTCGTCCTTTCACCATGTCCCCTTTCACTCCTTTCTGAGAGCTGCATTTCTTCTCTCTCATTCCTCATTCCACATCCACCCCATCTCAGACACTTTTCATCAACCCGCTCTCTCCCTTAATGAAATGACACGTAGTCATTTCGTTAAAACCTCACGTCCTACAAGCCACTGAATGCCCCTTACACAATGCTCTAAATGAAATCCACCGTCTACTCCTCCCAGGCGTTCATCTCCTCTCCTCAATCATGCAAATCCACCCGTCTTCAATCCACTTTACAAGCAGAACGTCCCGGCAGCATGAAAGATATTTCTATTTCCATAAGCGCCCTTTTTACCCGGATCAGTCATGTGTGCAGACTGTATGAGTTGTTTTTGCTTTGACGTAAACACGCACTTGTTATGATTCATGTATTACGATATAGTTAAGTCCAAAAACTCTGACACGATCGAGAAGGAACGAAATCTGGGTATACAACATTTCTGGGTATACTTCCTGTTTATATAAGTCAAATGAATGAACATCTCGCGAAGTCTTGTCATTCCCTGTGTGTAAGTCCTGAGCCTTTGTTTAACACTGACTGCCTTATTGTTTACCGGACCCTTACCTGGCTTATCGGATTTCTCTTTCCTTGCTCGATTGTTTGTATTGTCTGCGTTTTTTTTTTTTCGAATCCTGAGCTTGATTTTCGGCTCACGTTTTCACTCTGTTTGCTGCAACAAAACAACTTCGCTGTGTATCTGAGACCTGTATGTTACAACATGTCCAATGTTTCTATCTATGGGTTTTTAACAATGACTCTAAAGTGAAATTCAATCCAAACAATAATAATAAAAAAAAAACATTTCAGCTTGCGTCACATCACATTTGTAGCTCACATCACAAAGCTTGGGTATAAACAGGAGAGGTTCAAGAAAAGACAGTAGCTTCATTTGCTATGAATGAACTTCTAGGAGCAGAACATTATTTTGGAGCACAATTCATGTAGAAATAGATACGCTTTCCGTGTGTGTGTTTTGTTCCTGAATGAATGCGGTGAAATGGATAGTTTGTTAGCATATAGTTAGCATTATAGTTATTAGCATTATAGTTTCAGGAACTTTATGAGAGCTATTTGGCACAAAATATACATGTCAAGATGTCATCAAGTTTTGTTCTTGTATAAGTTTTAAAAAAAATAAATGTAACCACCATGGCCTGTAACCTTTATTTTCAAGTCGACTGAAGTTAAGCAGGCACCAGGCGTCATAATCTAAAGCTAGGAAGCAGGTAAGAATCGAATACTCGCTAACAGAAGCGGTGCTTAAAGTCTTAACGTTACAGTCATTAATGTCTTGAATCTGATTGGTCAGAAGGTGTTGATTGATTATCTGATAGTAGTTCGAGCTGCAAGGCAAATAACAGGTTTTTTTTATTAATGCACACACTCTAATACAATCTACAGTGTAATCGTATGGATCGTATGGAGGCAGTCCACAATATCTAAGGCTGAACGATAAGTCCACAGTGTCAGCGCTTTGTAAGAGTCAGAGATAAAGCTGTACGTTTGCCAACACTTGAAAGTCATCAAGATGGAGGATGATGTGCTTTCCAGTTTCTCGGTCAAATCAAAAGCAGCGTTTCTTTTTTTTTTTTGTTCTTGTTAACTTAAAAAAAAAAGAGGCTGGTGAGAGAAGAGTTATTTATAGCTGCTGTAAAGCTAGTGATAACAGGAATGAACTGATTTCGCAGATGCTCCGAAAACATTAAAGGTAACGATCCATCCATCCATCCATCCATCCATCTTCTACACCGCTTATCCTTTTCAGGGTCAATGGGGAAACCTGGAGCCTATCCCAGGGAGCATCAGGCACATTAGCAGGGTGCCAATCCATCACAGGGCACACAATCACACACCCATTCATACACTACGGACACGCCAATTAGCATACCATGAATGTGTTTGGACTGGGGGAGGAACCCGGAGTACCCGGAGGAAACCCCCGACACACAGGGAGAACATGCAGGCTACGCACACACATGATCCCCGACCCTGAAGGTGTGAGGCGAACGTACTAATCACTAAGCCACCGTGTGCCCTTAAAGGTAACTATAAACGACCAAAAAGTATAATATCTTCTTTAATCAATCAAGAAAAAGTTGAATTGCTGACCGCTCCCACCCTGGCTCTAAACTGTTCAATCTGCTGCCCTCAGGGAGACGTTACAGATGCATCAGATCAAGGACAAGCAGATTCAAGAACAGTTTTTTCCCAAAAGTCATAACCACTCTGAACACACACATGCACTGATTCTCTACAGGTACATCGTGTCTCCGTGGTCTCAAACTGTGCAATTTTCAGAGTCCCTGCATGGGCATTATTTATTTATTTATTTTTAATATATTCTACACCATTTCGTGCTGCTATATAGATATTCTTATTCTATACTACCCTTTCTTACTATTATTCCTTCTTATATTATCTCTTTTTATGTCTTATATGAGCATGTTGAGCACAGAAAAAAGGGAGTGGCTCCTAATTTCATTGTACGTGTATAATGACAATAAAGGCATTCATTCATTCATTCATTCATTCGAAATGCTGGGTATAAGAGGAATAAAACACGGGATATGCTGTTATAGGAAAATCATCAACACTGAGTTGGTGTGCTCCAGGGTCCGGGGTTCGAGTCCCACCAGGGCCATGTGTGTGTGGAGTTTGCATGTTCTCCCCGTGTGTCGGGGGTTTCCTCCGGGTACTCCGGTTTCCTCCCCCAGTCCAAAGACATGCATGTTAGGCTGATGGGCGTGTCTACAGTGTCCGTAGTGTATGAATGTGTGTGTGAGTGTGTATGTGATTGTGCCCTGTGATGGACTGGCACCCTGTCCAGGGTGTAACCCCGCCTTGTGCCCGATGCCTCCTGGGATAGACTCCAGGTTCCCCATGACCCTGAAAAGGAGTAAGCGGTTGAAGATGGATGGATGGATGGATGAGTTGGTGTGATGTGGCCTGAACACATGAATAATATCGTGTGTCTTGAAGTGTTTATTTCCGTACCGTTCCTTAGCAAACATATAATAAACATGAGGAAAACTTGACTAGTTGCAAAATGATGACGTTAAGTTTTATCAAATGCCATTTAGTCCATTTACAATAATAAT
>JAFFST010045852.1:52640-64352 GCA_022414735.1 Noturus placidus | reverse complement strand
AATAAATAAATAAATTTAAAAATAAATAAAAATAGGAGGGTTAAATGTGCCCAGTTACTCAGTAATTTCCAAATGTATGCCCCGGTCTCACCCTAACCCTAAATCCATTCCTGCTTTAACATTCCAGCTGTATAGCCAGTCTAATCTAATCCACGTCTTCCCTGTAATAGAACGCGGCTCACGAGGACAGCAAAGACTTTGGTATGGCTGAGCCTCTGTGTAGACAGAGCCTGAGTCTGGTCTACAGCACCATCGAAGAGAACTACACCGAGGGCACTTTGCAGCTTCTCTCTGACCTAATCCAACCTTGTTATTACCCTCCTGCTGATATCACAGCTCACCTCCTGAGAGGAATCCTCCTGGAGCCACAGTGCACTCAAGTGCTGGCACTGGAAGCCTACAACCTGCTGATGAGGACGCAAAAGTGAGTCACGGTGATCACCGTCATTACAGTATCATAGTTCAGATGTCGTCTTTTTACTGTTGACGGTAATACGTTGGATTCAACTTCAAGATCAACCTTTCTCTATTGCACTTATAGAAGATAAGATTTACCTAGTAGTATGGCAATGTTTTATAGTTGTAGTGCTCTAAGAGGTACAGGGACAAGTCTTTAATACGTAATGTGTACCTAATACTCAAATACAACTAATTGCCTGGACAAAACAAGCACTACAGTGCTCAGAAAAAAGTTTTGGCCCCCCTCCCTTTCTAGACCAAGGGAATACGTAAACACATGGCACTTAAAATTTTTTTTTTCATTTATTAGGAACAAAGATGTCAAACCTGTAACCATATACGATTGCTTGTTTGACCATCTTGAGCAACAACTGTACATAAATGTTATCCCACTTTTTAATAATTAAAAAAAAAGTGCACCTATTATGGATTTGAAACGTACCTAATTGTTTTTTAAAGGTCTCATACAGTAGATTTACACACATCCGAGGTCAAAAAAACACTTTAACGTGCTCATACTTTAAATTGCAGCATTCATTTTCACTGGTCAGATGTCCCAGTCTGTTGTGATTGGTCTACCTATGTCAGCAAGCAGCCAATCAAGACCAGAGGCGGGGCTTTGTTTTGTAAATTTAAATGTCAATTTTATTTTTTACAAACCTACTAGTTCAGGAATCACTAACGACCCGATTCAGCTGTTCAGAATCGGTTCCTTCTTTCTGGAGTCAATAACTCAGGTTGTCGTGCGCTTTGATTTTTGAAACTTTTTACATTCACAAACGCGCTATAACACACTACATGAAAGGTAATGTGTGAAAAAACATAATAGGCGCCTTTTAAGAAATAGGCAGTAATGGATTTGTTAGCACGTTCGCCTCACACCTCCAGGGTCCGGGGTTCGAGTCCCGCAGGGCCATGTGTGTGTGGAGTTGCATGTTCTCCCCGTGTGTCGGGGGTTTCCTCCGGGTACTCAGGTTTCCTCCCCCAGTCCAAAGACATGCATGGTAGACTGATTGGTGTGTCTAAAGTGTCCGTAGTGTATGAATGTGAGTGTGTTTGTGATTGTGCCCTGTGATGGACTGGCACCCTGTCCAGGGTGTACCCCGCCTTTTGCCCGATGCCTCCTGGGATAGACTCCAGGTTCCCCGGTGACCCTGAAAAGGAGTAAGCGGTTGAAGATGGATGAATGGATTTGTTAAGCGCTGGCATATTGCTGCGGTATAAGAGGAAAGCACACAATTCGTGAAGTGCTGTTGTAGGAAAAATAATCCACTTTAAGGGTCTGTTTGACATCAGGTCACATCACACCACCTCATCGCTGATTATTTTCCTATAACAGCACACCCTCACGTGGTTTATTCCTTACAGCACTCTTTAATTGCACTATACATCTGGGTTTGCAGTACATTGTATTATCTTTTTTTTTCCCCATTTTAAAGGTTAGATTAAATCTGGATAAGGTTATCCTACTGATGACATTCTGCAACATAACATTAGATAAAGAACGCTTTAATACAATGGCTTATGCAACGAAAACAAAAGAGCAGGATAGTTAATGTGTAAAAATGATATGAGAGAAAGTCATGGGACACTAAATCAAGAAAACTTCTCATCCAGATACCATCCTGCAGACAGATCGACTATCCCGTGGGACTGGGAATTGATATCATCCGTGATGGCTGAACAGGTAGGAAAGACATTACCATTAACACTACCATGTATTGGCTACATTACCGTTCTCTTTCTGCGTTTCTTACACTTTGGACATCGTTTTGTGTGCATAAGGACGAGACGAGGAGGCTGCGCAGTGAAGTGCGCTGTCTCCTGCTTCAGTACGTGCTGCAGGTCTTGGAAGACGACTTCCAGTTCAAGCTCCCGATGCTTCGGCTTCACCTCTCGATCGCTAACGAAATGATTTCGTGTGATAATAGGTTCAGACAGGTCAGGTGAGTCTCATAAAATCGGTCCGAAAATGCGTTAGATAATTATGGCACGTAGATGTATTAGTTAGACTGCAGCCATCATAAGTTTTCTTTTTCTTTTATTTCTTTCCTTAACATGCTTCTAACTTTCGTCCTCTTAGGGAACTCCTGACCTGGCTGTTAGATGCAGCTAAACAGTCATTCTGTACTTCTGAGGATGAAGAAATGCAACAAAGGGAGCAGAACTGCTGTCTTAAGTAGGTTTACATGAATGAATAAACTGTTCGTGTGTGTGTGTGTGTGTGTGTGAAATTGAGAAAAAGCAGGCAGTACATTTCCATGAAACCGTTTTAATTTAGTAATTACATTGATCTGGTTTCTTTCTAGATACATGGCAGTGTCAAATGTTTCTATGACGTCACTTGGGAACCCAAACGTTCCCAAACTGAATCTTTTGCCCCTTTGAGGAAGTAGAAAAAGTATATGAGGTTCTCATGTGTCTGTGTGGGTTGCCTCAGGGTTCTCTGGTTTCCTCATACCTCTCAAAAACATTCCAGGATAGAATCGGCGAAGATAAATTGCCCTTAGACCAAAGTGAGTGTGTGTGAGTGTGTGTGTGTGTGTGTGTGTGAGAGTGTATGCAGCTCTGTGCTGGAATGGTGTCCCATCCAGGGTATATTCCCACCTCATGTACAGTATTCCCAGATAGGCTCCATATTCTCCACGACCCTGACCTTTTTTCAGGGTTTATGATAAGATATTAATTATATATATATATATATATATATATATATATATATAAATATTTTTAAACAACGGTATTTGTTAAACCAACAATTCTTTATACCATGTTTTTCAAACTTCTTGTCCGACGAATAGAATGATCGGATTGCCATTTTCAAGATATAGATTTGCAACGTGCCTTGAAATGACTCCAAACTAAGGGATAAACTTTAGGTTAACCTTAACCCTAATGTAAAAGCATCAGGGGGGTGTTGGATATTTTGAAAAGTGCATGATGACGTCATTGCGAGTTTTCAATGATAAATGATTCACACAGATGCACAGATAAAACGGACTGTTTATTATGTATGCAGGATGCTGCTAATCCTGCAGAGGATACTGTTATTGGCCATGGAGGTGGACCTCAGACCCACCTGTAGCTCCAGTAAGCTCTCTCAGGAGCTGTGTATCAGCCTCAACAACATGGCACCGTGCAGGCGGCTCAGGTAAATAAACAAGCACGAGAAACACCCGTGTATGTATGGTAACGAATTACCTTTAAATTACCAGGCACAGGCACGGCACAGCTGATTTGTATTTGTTGACTGCCAAAAGCTCCATAAAGGCAAAGCTCAAAGATCTGAAATGATGTGTACACAG
The DNA here is from genome assembly GCA_022414735.1 of Noturus placidus. Classification (NCBI taxonomy): domain Eukaryota; kingdom Metazoa; phylum Chordata; class Actinopteri; order Siluriformes; family Ictaluridae; genus Noturus; species Noturus placidus. Next base: position 60,588 of record JAFFST010045852.1, on the reverse strand, counting down.
CAAAAAAAAAAAAAAAAAGACTTTCTCTGAGGTAGAAGTGAGTTATTTTGACTCGCGTCAACTTAAAATAATTTTTTTTTTTATGATGTAGTGGTTAGCATGTTCGCCTCACACCTCCAGGGTCCGGGGTTCGAGTCCCGCCAGGGCCATGTGTGTGCGGAGTTTGCATGTTCTCCCCGTGTGTCGGGGGTTTCCTCCGGGTACTCCGGTTTCCTCCCCCAGTCCAAAGACATGCATGGTAGACTGATTGGCGTGTCTAAAGTGTCCGTAGTGTATGAATGTGAGTGTGTATGTGATTGTGCCCTGTGATGGACTGGCACCCTGTCCAGGGTGTACCCTGCCTTGTGCCCGATGCTCCCTGGGATGGGCTCCAGGTTCCCCGTGACCCTGAAAAGGAGTAAGCGGTTGAAGATGGATGGATGAATTGATTAATTGCACTAATTCAAAGCGAATGGTTTCAACATAGCAATATTTCCTTTTCCTGTGCGTTTGTTTTTAAGATTTTTGTTGTTAAGCACGCTGCAGAGCAACCTGCTGAGGTGCAAGATGGTAGAGCTGCTGCTGGATCAGTCCTGCTCTCAAAAGAGAGTGTTGCCCATGTCCTTCAAACTGCTGCTGCACTTCCTGCACACGTCCACACTGGCACCAGACCCATCGGTGAGACCACAGCACTTCACACTCACTCATTTCTTCATCATCACCATCATCTTTTTTCATTTTAAATGTAGCTCAAAGTGCTTGACATTCTGTAAAGTCAGCCTCAGTCGCCAACACACACTTTACATGTGACCCTATGGGAAGTGGCCATTTTGTTCTTGAAGACTTTTTTAATCGCAGCGGAGCGCTTCTAAAACCTTTTAAACTCCCGAGCAATCAGGTCGCAAGTTTGGTCGCGGCAAACTCGATAAAACAAACATGGAGGACAAATTAGAGGTGAAAAATCAGTTGTATTTGTGGGAGGGTATGAGGAGGATACCATCTGTATATATTCATATTCTTATTCATCTGTATATACAATGAGGTGTTCATAGTGTACTTATTATTATTATTATTACTCTTATTCTTGTTTCCTATTATATATTTTTAGACTTTTGTTTTCTATTCTATTCCTATATAGTGTGTATTTATCTATTGTGTGTGATTGAGCTGCTGTAAAGAGGAAATTTCCCCAGTGTGAGATCTATATCTTTTCTTATCTTAGTGATTATGATCACACTTTAACTGTGGATGCATGGAGCCAAATACTCGACCGCGTCATCGCCAATATTTCACATACCAATCTTTATTTCCCAACAATCTTTATCACCCATCTTTCTAATAATTAACCTAAGCTAGTTTAGTTAGCTCATAAAGGTTAGTACTGGTAAGGGCGTGGTTTGGTTTCAGTGTGTGCGTCATGTGAGGTGCTTTCTCACACTTGCACAGCACTCTTTTGAACACAGTTGTCAGACATTATGGGATCTACATTGATCTACCAGATAATTAATTATTAATTACTTCAGCAGCATAGCTAATGAACTGCAGGGTGTCCTGAAAGTCTCCATACAGTAAGGGAGTCTGTTTGCCGGCACCGCGTCAGTCTTGTCTTCGTCAGCGGATGTTTGTGGACGTCCACGTCTACTCGGTCGATCCGCAGCACTTCCAGTCTTTTTGAATTTGTTAATAAGTTTGGCAGCAGTGTCGTGTGTGTGTGTGTGTGTGTGTGTGATGTGCTCACCATGCTTCCTGTTAAAGTCCAACGCAACCTTGCGAAAGCTTCCCATTCCAGCCGCGAGAACGATTTCAATACGCTCTTCTTTTGCCATTCTTAAAGGCTATCTGAAAGAACTAAGCATGAAAAGCACGGAGACTTTTGCGACACCCTGTAGATATGTTTAATAACTTGATGGTTATCTACTGGTCAATCTGCATATTGTGTGCTGGGACAAGAACGGTCGTAATGCTGCCTTCAAATCCTGTCGGAAATATCGCCATTACGAGGTGAGCACTTGAACGCCATAACGACGACGTTGTTAAAACTCGGGAACTCGTATTTTCTTACGAATCTGTTTGGGAGTGTCAGGAACAAAAAAAAAACCAAAAAAACCAAACGCATTTTAACAGTGGTCATGCCAAAAAAGTCCATAAGAACAAAAGTAATTTTCTCCTAAACGACTCGAACGCACACGCTGTCGTCATCACGACCCCCGAACTCAAACCCACGAACCTGCAAGGAGGAATTCAAGGTAGCATAAAGTGTTTGCCCTCACATGTTGTTGTTGCTACTGTTTTTCTTTCTATCAGGATGGCACAGAGAGATGGAGAAGGTGGGACGAGCTCCTGCAGCTTCTGTGGATGCTCATGCTCAGCTATCAAGAAGTGATAACAGGTACAAAACTAAATCCTACATTCAGCAGAGCCTTTCTGGAGGAAGAGGTTACTATTAACGCATCGTGTCCCCCATCAGGTCATCTTCGCTACTCCATTACAGAGCGCTTCAAGCTAACCCGCACTCCCATGTGGACCCAGAACGACCAGGTGACCCGAGCTGCGGTCCAAGAAGCAGCCGAGGCGTTCCTGTCCCGCGCCATGGAGGATCTCGGTCACGATCTTCCCTCCCAAATCCAAGAGTCATTATCCCAGCTGCAAGAACACTTACTGAGTATCTCTCTACAATAACGAACCAAAACTGAAAAATGTGTACATATTATTATAAAGATTATTTTTGCAGATATTTTTATTATTATACATTTTAAAGGTGTTCAAGTTGTCTATTTAAATTGTTGAATTGGCCGAAATGAGATGATTTTGTGCAGAGATTATACAGTGAGTAAAATTTTGTTTAAAAAAGCACAGAGTGCAGAAAATCTTTTTGTGGATCGTCCTACAACCAGGACCCTGATGTAAACGCCAAATCAGTGAAATATCAGCAAGACCATCTTCTCCAATCGCAGTTAAAGTGCTTTAGTTATAATAAGCACATTTTTGGCTACAAAATTGTTTAAATATTGTGCATTCCTGCCTCATACCCAGAGTTCCTGGGACAGGCTCAGGATCCATCACGACCCCTAACCAGGATAAAGAGCGTACGGTTTCTCCTGAGTTCTCCGGTTTTCTTCCACGCCATAAAAACATGCAGGGTGGAATAGTGACTGTAAATTGCCCCTTGGTGTGAATGCATGTGTGTGCTGTGATAGGCGGGCGGCTGTGGCTCAGTCGGTAGAGCGGGTTGTCCACTAATCCACTAATCGTAGGGTTGGTGGTTGGAATCCCGGCCCGGGTGATCCCATGCCGAAGTGTCCTTGGGCAAGACACTGAACCCTAAGTTGCCCCCGATGGCAAGCTAGCACCTTGCATGCAGCTCTGCTACCATTGGTGTGAGAGTGTGCTCTCATTTGTAAGTCGCTTTGGATAAAAGCGTCTGCTAAATGAATAAATGTAAACGTGATAGACTGGCATCCCGGTCATCCGTCCATCTCCCATACCTATCCCAGGGGCACAAGGCGAGGCACCCAAACCATTGCACGGCACAATCGCACACACTACGAACAATTCAGAAATGCCAAGGAGCCTACAGTGCGTGTCTTTGGACTTTAGTCGGAAACCGGAGTCCCTTGAGGGACACCCATGCAGCACGGGTAGAGCATACAAGGACACAGGATTCGAACCCCAACCCCGGAGGTAAACGTTCTAACCACTAAGCCACCTACACGTATAGGTTCCCGGGATATGCTCTGCATCCCCAGTGACCCCTGACCTCCCATAAATGAACGTGAAGATGAAGACGACCTTGTTCATCAGTGAATAGAACTATGTGAATAGTTTACGAACCCCTGTTAAGTCAGGTTTGACCTTCCAGTGTGTGCGTGTGAACAGAAAGGATTGATGTGTTTAGAAATAATCAGTGCACACTGTTATGAATGTACATCAGCTCTATTAGGATGATGATGATGATGATGATGATGAAGATGCACCTGGGTGAATTGTGCTCAATTAAAGCGAGCTTCCTTTCCTCCAGTGCCATGCAGGCAGAAATAATAGCACCCACACGCCACCATGCTGCTCTGCTTACTGTATCCTTAATCCAGCAGAGGAAACCCCGAGTACCCACCGAGCCCAAACCCGGACACAGAGCTCACTCACTGCAGGGGCTTGGCATGCTCTTACAGGTAATCTCCAAACACGCCATACATTTAGCACGGAATAACACCGTTTTAGATCGGACCTGCTGACTCTTTAGCTACTCATTTAGCTAGCGCTTTGTGTCCATCACCATGGAAAGACCTTCAAGTGGAGATACTTTCCACATACACGCACTAATCACGCACAACACTAATCTAGCAGTTCAATCCGGTGCAGCTGCTTTATCCTTTCGTAGCCGGCTCGAGAACTCGATAGCTATGTTAGCTAGCAGCAAGCTAACGCACCATTAAACTGCAGCTAACTAGCAAGACTACTACTTTAATATAAATATAAATACGCGCTTTATAAATTAAAACCGGGCATGTTGTCCTTTTATTTTACAAAAATATGAAGCAACAAAAAGCTGAAATGTATTTCCGTGTTTTTTTTTTCCCCCCGAATGTCCACGAGGTGTTTATTTTCTTCTTCTTTTTTCGTTAGCATTAGCGTTAGCATTAGCGTTAGCATTAGCGTTAGCATTAGCGTTAGCATTAGCGTTAGCGTTAACTCCAAGATGCTCGCAGCTTGAGCAGACGCAGCGCTAGCATGCGTGCTAAAGATGCGCTTAAATTACGTAACGCTAATTTTAGGTGAAATTAAACCGCGTAGAAATGCTTGTTTCTGTCCACGGCTCGCTTCCTTGTCTGTTTTAAGGTGTGTAAGTTACGAACAGTGAATGAAAGAAGGTGGGCTGAGTTAAAAACAAAACAAACCCCTAGCTTCCTGAAGTGAGCAGCTGTTTGTGTTATTAAACACTCCGGGCTGGGACTATTTCTTGTACGTTTGGGTTTAAAAACACGGCTTTTTAAGCCAATCTAATGGGATATGTATATGTCTTGCATCATATTCAGGATGTACTGGAGTAGTTAAGCGAATAAAATGATAGTTCTAAAGGAATGAGACACAATTCCCTGCAAACTCTTGTGATTTTCTGGTATTTGTCTCACAAACAAACGAACAAGCAAGCAAACAAAGACATTCAAAAATATAACGAGTTTTAAACGTTTTATATTTGTTAGAATTTTAACCCTAACCCTAACTAACCCTAACTAACCCTAACTCTAACCCTAACCATAACTAACCATAACCCTAACTAACCCTAACTCTAACCCTAAGAGTTTCAAACGTTTTATATTTGTTAGAATTTTAACCCTGACCCTAACTAACCCTAACCCTAACCCTAAGAGTTTTAAACGTTTTATATTTATTAGAATTTTAACCCTAACCCTAACCCTAATCTTTCTCCAGAGTTTAAGTGATGGAACCAGCTCAGGTTTTTATTGTCCATGCAGTGATGTTGAAGTTCAGTCATGCACAAAAAATATAAGAAGTCTGAAAGTTATATCATTCACTGGTGTAATAAAAGCATCACGTGAACGCAAGGTAAGTTAAGTAAGGAATAAAACACGCGGGCGGGCTGTGCTGTTATCGGACCTTAATCAAGGACGAGGTGGTGTGATGCCCGACACCAAGCGACGGCGTTAACTGTTTCCACCTCGAAGTTGATTATTTTCCAATAACGGCATGTCCTGGAATGTTTGAATCCTTTTATACCACGGTAATTACTGTTTGCGGGTACTGTTCGAGAAATATCAACACCTCGTGACCGGTCATGTTTGAGAATTGAACAGCGCCGTGGTGTTGGAGAGTTTAGAAATCCTACACGGTGTTTTCAGAGATCTGAGTTCGGAAATGAGCTCCGGTTGGAGTTTTTTTTTCTCCTCTTTATGAGTGTACGAGACAGCTCAACGCTCTGTCGTGTATATAAACATTTTTGTTTTGTTCTGCAGTGGTCCAGGGATGCCCAAGGAGAAATATGAGCCGCCAGATCCCCGGCGGATGTACACGATAATGACCAGCGAAGAGGCAGCAAGCGGGAAAAAATCTCACTGGGCTGAGCTTGAGATAAGTGGTGAGTGCTAATCCATTTTTAATCCATGTTAATAAGGGCCCGGCAATACGACAATATGATCTCCATAAGAACATTTTTTTTATCGTCGTCGTCATCATCGTTACGGACTGTAACTATTGACTGATTGGAAATTATTATCCTTATCCTGTTCATACCGATGTTTTCTTATAACGTGACGTAATCACCCCTAAAGTTATGAAAGAGTTTATACGTTAGGATTATTTTACATCACGTACGTTTTAGATCAAAACAGGCTGCGTTAAGGCGGCGTTTTTAACGTGATTAGTCCGCGTCAGAGGTAGGTCTTGATCCAGTACTGTTTTTGCTTTTTTCGTGTCTCAGGTAAAGTGCGGAGTCTAAGCTCGGCCCTGTGGTCACTCACTCACCTCACTGCTTTGCACCTCAGTGACAACTCGCTGTCACGTATCCCCCCCGACATTGCCAAGCTACACAACCTAGTGTACCTGGACCTGTCGTCCAATAAGATCAGGAGCCTGCCAGCTGAGCTCGGCAACATGGTGTCTCTCAGGTGAGCGCGGTGGCCTAGACGGTTTTTCTTATACCTGACTGTCTTGAGTGCTGACGTGATTATTATCTTTTGTACGTATTATTCGCATCATGTGAGAATCAAATATTTCTTTGTTATGAGTGAGCAATACAATACGTTTCTCCCACTGGAGAGAGGAGAAAGTGTTTGACAGTAAAGAGTAAGAGTCTTGGAGGAGTGCTGTTTTAGGAAAATACTCAACAGTAGGGTGGTGTGAGTCACCAGAGTCACTCTCGTCGCCCGTCGTTGATTGTTCAACAGCAAGAACGATATTATTCTTTAGTAAAGACCAAGAAGTTGTGCTTTTTATCATAAAGTTGCATTTAATGTTGTGGAATTACACCCCCAGAGCCCCATGTAATGTATTACAAGTCCATTAATATATACAAGTCCCTATGATTTGGAGCTTGAAATACTGTCAGAGCTGCAGTTATAGAAGACTAATCGACAACACCTGAATCAATCTAATACATTCAGTATAGTATCATCATAAATGAATAAATATCACCACAACGAGTCAAAAGATTTGGTTAGGCTGCGAGTTCTCTTAAATGGCCCGTTTGTATTAAAGTGTCCGTTTCCCTGTGTCCTCCACAGGGATCTGCTTTTAAATAACAACCAGTTGCGGGTTCTACCTTTTGAATTGGGGAAATTGTTTCAGTTACAAACACTGGGGTTGAAAGGTGAGTGTGGTTATTCTCCATCCTGAAGCCTCCACTATGATACAGATGATGATGATGATGATGATGTTGGTGAGCAACACATTTCCTGACCCTCCTTTCACAGGAAATCCACTGGCACAGGACCTCCTGAGCCTCTACCAGGAACCAGATGGCACCCGCCGACTGCTGAACTACCTTTTGGACAATCTTGCCGGTGCTATTAAACGCAGTAAGTTTTCTCAGAATGGCTGTTGAGACATTTGGCGTGTTTGGAAGGTAGAAACTAAGCGAGGGCTAAATCCCACTGCACCGGTAACTGCAGGTAGTAGAACGCCATCGTGGGGAAATATTCCAGAAACTGTGAAGTGGGGAAAAAACGAACAAGTTAGTTTAGACTAAAAATGTTCCGGGGATGAATCTTCAACACCGTTGAACAGTAAATATTAATTATGACCATTAGTAATAAACAAGTTGTTTGAAAATGACACACAGGACATGTAAATGGTGTCAGTGCCCGTTTTTATATACGCACACACCACCAGTCAAAAGTTTGTGGACACTCGAAAGAAAAGTTTCTCATGATGTTAAAGCTTTTGATTTGAAGATGTGTGATTCAACGTGTGAAATGTGTGTGTGTGTGTGTGTGTGTATATATATATATATATA
>JAFFST010045852.1:8055-25615 GCA_022414735.1 Noturus placidus | reverse complement strand
GTGAGTCAGTTTTAAATAAAAAGAGTCAAGTTTAAATAAAGGGAGTCAGTTTTAAATAAAAAGAGTCAAGTTTAAATAAAGGGAGTCAGATTTAAATAAAAAGAGTCAAGTTTAAATAAAGGGAGTCAGTTTTAAATAAAAAGAGTCAAGTTTAAATAAAAGGAGTCAGTTTTAAATAAAAAGAGTCAAGTTTAAATAAAAGGAGTCAGATTTAAATAAAAAGATTCAATTAAAAAGAGTCCTCTTTAACTAAAAGCCCAAAAGCTTCACATTTGCTGCTCTTCATTGCTGATCATCAATAAAATCAGCAAAAGTGAAGCTTTTGGGCTTTGTTTCTAAAACGGTTCATAACAATATTATACCATGGCACTGTTCAATTCTCAATTCTGATTGGTCAGAAGGTTTTGAGTTTGTGAATTTTCTATAATAGAAGCTCTAACATTAATTCCGGCTGTTCCGAGGTGTATATTTATGCACGTATACATAATCATTTCTATAGTAACAGCTTAGGAGATGAGAAGATGTATAGGTAACGTTTTACTTTTAGAAGGAGTCACCAGTGTGAGTGCTTGGTAACAAGTTTTCCACCAGTGGAAAGTCTTCAGGCTGGAGAGCTTCACGTTTTCCGGTTTGTTTGTAACATGATAAGAGAATGATTATTTATATCTGCTATAATGAAAGTGATAACAGGAGGTAACGTGTCTCATGGAAGTTCCACAACAGTAAAAGTATGGAAAGAAACACTTCAGGAGGTACTGTTACAGGAAATGTGTCAACTTCAGGGTGGTAATAAATCAGCCCTGTATCAGACCACTCTATAACTGCATGTGGAAGTAGCCTGGTATAATGTTGCTAGGTATATCAACACAACAGAAATGAACTGAAGCATGATTTTTTTTCCACAGACAGACCAATCGGCCTTTTTCCAGCTTGTTTCAATTAAATTCATCTTCAGTGTCGTTTCAAAGGCTGTCAGCTCTGCACAGGACCTGCTGCTGTTTTGCAGGGCCTTATGGGCGACAGATGTCATTGTTTTGATCACACTGTGCTCATGTGACTGCAATCCAGCATGTCTAGAATCTGCCTTTACATACTAACTAGTTATCAAGACTAAACACTATAAAAACAACATGGAGGCTTTGTGCTATTAACTCACTGAGGTCAAACAAGTAAATATATGAACTTCCTTATGTTACTAGCACAGATATTGCTTTTAAATAACCAGTTAGCATGCTAGGCAGTGAGCATAACCATAGATTTTTTATCACGGAGGCTGAACTGTCATCTAATGAGCTTCTAAATTTACATCTAGAACATAAACAGGCTCTTGTGAAGAAGAGAGAATGGTTTAAACTGAAAAAATAATTATGAAATGATTGGCAGAAAAAAAACAAACATGCAAATCATCCATAGAACTTCAAATAAAAAGAGTTAGCTTTCAATAAAAAGAGAGTCATCTTTAAATAAAAGGGGGGAACTTTAAAAGAGTCAACTTTAGGCCAAAAGAGCCAGCTTTAAAAACAAGGGAGTCCAATTTAAATCAAGAGAATCAATTAAAAAGAGTCATGATTAAATAAAAGTGGTGAACTTTAGAAGAGTCAATTTCAGTCCAAAAGAGTCAGCTTCAACTCAAAAGAGTCAGCCTTAAATAAAAAGAGAGTCAATTAAAAAAAGAGTAATATTTAACTCAAAAGAGTCCAATTTAAATCAAGAGAATCAATTAAAAAGAGTCATGTTTAAATAAAAGTAGTGAACATTCAAAAGTGTCAATTTCAGTCCAAAAGAGTCAGCTTCAACTCAAAAGAGTCAGCCTTAAATAAAAAGTGTCAAATTTAAATGAAAAGAGTGTCATTAAAAAAAGAGTCATCTTTAACTCAAAAGAGTCAGCTTTAAATAAAAAGAATCAGTTTTAAATAAAAAGAGTCAATTAAAAAGAGTCGGCTTTACCTAAAAGTGGTGAACTTTAGAAGAGTCAACATCAAATAAAAAGAGTCAACTTCAAATAAAAAGAGTCAAATTTAAATGAAAAGAGTCATTAAAAAAGCATCATCTTTAACTCAAAAGAGTCAGCTTTAAATAAAAAGAGTCAATTAAAAAGAGTCGGCTTTACCTAAAGTGGTGAACTTTAGAAGAGTCAACATTAAATAAAAAGAGTCAACTTTAAATAAAAAGAGTCAGTTAAAAAGAGTCATCTTTACCTAAAAGTGGTGAACTTTAGAAGACATTAAACAACATTAAATAAAAAGAGTCAACTTTAATTAAAAAGAGACAATTAAAAATGAGTCATCTTTAACGTAAAAGAGTCCACTTTAAATAAAATGAGTCAGCTTTAACTCAAAAAGTCAGCTTTAAATAAAAAGAATCAGTTTTAAATAAAAAGAGTCAATTAAAAAGAGTCATCTTTACCTAAAAGTGGTGAACTTTAGAAGACATTAAACAACATTAAATAAAAAGAGTCAACTTTAATTAAAAAGAGACAATTAAAAATGAGTCATCTTTAACGTAAAAGAGTCCACTTTAATTAAAAAGAGTCAGCTTTAACTCAAAAAGTCAGCTTTAAAATAAATAAAAGAGTCAATTATAAAAAAGAGTCATCTTTAAATAAATCATGTGAACTTTTTTAAAAAAAAGAAGTCAACTTTAAATCAAGAAAGGCCGCTTTTAATAAAAAGAGTCGACTTTAAATCAAGATTAAAAAAAAGAATCAGCTCCAAATAAAAAGGCTCAAATTTAAATTTAAATAACTAGAGTGAAATATTAATAATCCTGTCATTCGAGAATTCGACTAAACAATGTTCAAACTTTATTGACCACCTGTCAGACTGAAAGTTAAAGTTGTACCGAGATTCCTTATATCATGCCATGTCAGGAATGAGCACTAACTGACTCGTTCCTCATTTCCAGTGAGGGGTGGAGTTTCTTAGCTGACTAATGATATAGATTAATCTGTATAAAATCAAATTAAATCAGTCAGGATTTGACACTTGGAGCTTTTTGTCTCTGGAGAAATTTAATTCCCAACTCTGGACAGTCTCAATTTGAAAAAACGAAACTAACAAAAAAAAACCTCCACAAACACCACGAATCAACAATGTGACATCTGGATTGCATAGTGGCATGAATTTGCATAATTCAGCATCACTCATAGCTTTAAATCTTTAACTCAATTTGCATGAAATCCGAAAATTTATGACGGTTCTTAGAATTTGAGTGGGACGGAGATCCGGTTTTGGATTTTTTGAAGCTCAACAGAAAGGCGTCACTTTTTCCGCAATGAAAAAAGAAACTTGTGAAGATCTATTGCATGACAGCTGAAATCTTTGAACTACATCCTCGTGTTTGTCCTAGCGGTTCTCTCAGAAGAACAGCCAAGCTCCAGCCTAAGGTCAGAAAAATGTGAACATCTTTGCGTGCAGGCAAAATAAGTGTTTTTTTTTTAAAATGTATTTATTTATTTTGATCATTTTCTGTGTGGCTTGAACTCATATTTGGCCCTTGATCAGAATTAGAAGAGAACATGTCAGCTTTGTTCCCCATATCAGGACGTCTTCTCCTGTCAACCTGACCTGAGTAAATACAGCACCGTGCAACACCAAGAGAATTCTTCCCTCTATCTGATATTTAATTTGCTGTAATATTCTTCAGACAGACTGCCTCTGAGAAAGTGCCTTCGCTTTTACAGCGCAAGTTTAGAGATAAGGTTTAAACGTGAAGCGGGATTTGACCACAGAACCTTCCGGGCACTAGCAGAAAACTTCCACCACCTGAGCGTACTACTGGCGTAGTAACATTTTAATCACAATGGCATTGCATTATCAATGGTTACGCATTACGTATGGTTAGCGTGGGTCGAAAAGGACACGCCCACTACCGTAACGAGTTTCAGCTCTGTCTGTCAGTGAGCAGACGATGAAGCCCAGAGGCGGGGCTTTTTGTTACAAACCTACGTAGGTTAGTACAGGAAGTGAGTCTGGAATCACAACCGACTCGATTCAGCTGTTCAGAATCGGTTCCTTCTTTTGGGAGTCGATAACGCCGTTTGTCCTGCGCTTTGATTTTTGAAACTTTGCAGATTTTTTACATTCACAAGCAGCTCGATAACGCACTACGTGAAAGGGAACATTTAAAAAAAAATCATCATAGGTGCATCATAGGACAAATAGAGAGCATAAAATACCACAAACGAAACACGATGGTTGACCTTGTTCGTATTTGTGTGAGGAATTTCATAGAAAACTCTGATACGCAATATCATCATGCAACAGATAACACTTCTGGCTATTTTCTTCATTTCTTCATTCTACTGTTGATTTTTTTCTGGCCCGGAAATTAGCTCAGAAACGCTCGGCTTCACCCCTTCTCCTTAAAAGGTAGCTCGCACACTGGATTTGTTGCGTGGAACAGAAAAGGTGCGTCAATTGAAATGAGTCATACAGTATGGAGATGATTTAAAAGATACCAACCGCTACTTTAATATTTGTCGTTTCGTTAATATTAAAGAAATAATAATAATAATAATAATAAACTATCTCTATTTCTATCCGGTCTGTCTTCGCTGGCCACGAGTGGCCAGCGCAGACCACAATGATCTGCCCAGGTCTGCCGATCCTAGGCGAGCCTCATCCGCTGAGGCCCCTGTCATCGTCGCAGTTGGGACCAGACCTCGGCTTGCAGGGTCTGCAAGCCTACAATCACATACACACTCACACACACCCATCCATACACTACAGACACTTTAGACTCGCCAATCAGCCTAGCATGCATGTCTTTGGATTGGGGGAGGAAACCGGAGTACCCGGAGGAAACCCCCGACACACGGGGAGAACATGCAAACTCCACACTCACATGGCCCCGGCGGGACTCGAACCCTGGAGGTGTGAGGCGAACGTGCTGACCACTAAGCCACCGTTCGCCCAATAATAATAATAATAATAATAATAATAATAATAATAATAATATGTGATTGCATCCTGTGATGGACTGGCACCCTGTCCAAGGTGAACCCCACCTTGTGCCTGATGCTCCCTGGGATAGGCTCCAGGTTCCCCGTGACCCTGAAAAGGATTGAAGATGCGGTTCAAGATGGATGGATGAATGGATGGATAATAATAATAATAATAATAATAATAATAATAATAATAATAATAATAATAAATAAATAAATAAATAAATAAAAATAGATAACCTACACACCATCTAATTATAAACTGTTAGTGTGTGTGTCCCAAGAACTAATGCCAGATTGTAATTTTATGCAAATCTTATTTTATGCAAATATACTGTATGACGCAATACTTCGTTTACGTGAGTATTTTGCTTGTTATGAAGCATATCCGTAGCTGTAATGTCAATGAGAATAAAATGCCTGGTTCGTAGTTTTTTGCTTGTCTCACAGGATGTGACAGAAGAATTTCTTTGCAGAAGTGCATCTGCATTTGTTTATATTGCTGTGGGTCATGAAAACCTTTACATCTCTACATCAGGTTTCAACTTTACACCTGATGACTGACTAAAATGAAGATCCTCGGCTAGGTGTCAAAGATTTCTTACCTGCAGAATGCATGCAAACATACACACACACACACTCTCTACTGGTTTCTATGGAAACCCCTGAGGGAAAGGAGGAAGATTCAAGGACGGGCGTGTTTGTAAGCTGGAACATTGGGTCATTTTTGTGTACGCGCACGGACACACAGTTAGAACAGAAAACGATCCATCTTAATCAAGGTCAAATTAAAAGTTGTGCAACGTTGTGCAACGTTTTTTTTTTTTTTTTATATACTAATAGTCCTGAAAAGGAAGAGTAACACCACTGCTATAACTTTTACCTTATACTCTTGCCTGCCACTTTATTAGGAACACCCGTACACCGGATCGTTCCGCCAATCTTGTGGCAGCAGCTCAATACATCAACTCATGCAAATACTTCTCACCTCAGATGCCTTACAAGACTTCACAGAATGAGGAAAACAAAACGTGAGTTCTCTGTGACTGTGGTGTGCTTGTTCGTGCCAGATGGGTTGGGTTGAATTTGTCAAGGAAGTGCTGATTTTCCTGGGACTGTCAAACGAAGCGGTCTTACACAGAATGAAGTGAAAAACAAAATATGTCAGTTATGAGCAGTTCTGCAGGACAACAGATGAGACAGAAAGGCTGCTGTGAGTCAAATAACCACTCTTTACAACCGTGGTGAGCAGAAAAGCATCTCAGAACGTGCAACACATCCATACTATGACGTGGACTGGCTAAGACAGGAGAAGACCACGTCAGTGAATCTGAGGCTACACCGAGAGCAGGCTCACCTAAACTGCACAGATGAAGATTGAAAAAAGTACCAATGACGTTTTATTCCATCTTCACCATTCCAGTTTCGATGGGACGGTGCCTACGATGTTTATGTGCAAATTTGAATCACTAATCCGTATTTTCTAAACAGATTTAGTCTTCATGTCGGTGTTATTTTGACCATGTTTAAACCTGAACAACAGATGACTCGCTTAATGTCTGTTGACATCTGTACACCACGTGCAGTGTGTTTGTGCCATGACCATGTGTTTGGCTGAATCACACACACGTCAATTCAATAACAGCCTTAATCCAGCAGAGCGGCCCCAAAACACTTCATACGTCCAACTTCTCCGAGCAGGCTACAGACCTTTGTGTGCTCAAAGAATGCTGCTCCTTTAGACGAGTCAAGTACATCTAACTGACAAACATCTGAGGTGAACAATCATTGCACGCTCGTGTTCTTGTGCTGTGTGGCGATGTGGTGAACGGGTGCTACATTATATTGCATTATTTCCTCAATGATTAAAACGCTTTAACTGGTCTGAAATTCAGCCTGATAAACTAGTCTGCTGTGGTCTTGTTTCCCATGGGCACTTATAATGTTGCTTATACTGTTGAGGAGACAATGCTTAATAAATGTATATATATATATATATATATATATATATGTGTGTGTGTGTGTGTGTGTGTGTGTGGGATGTGCTGAGACGAGTTCATTATCAAAATGTCAGCTAGGTTCTGGCCGAATCCTGCAGTCCAGACTGTTCTCCTGTCCTCGTCTGTCTCGCTTCTGCTCTCCGTCTCTTCTGTTCTCCTTCTCATAAAACACATGCTGAGAGTTTATCAAGCTTTGGCTGACAGGCAGGGGCGCTGGTAGGTATGCCAGAATCCAGGACAAAAACCCGGTATCCCAATATTGCACATGTCCATGTTCTGGTGCAAATAAAAGAACGAAATGTTCTTAATGATTTTAAATTATACCCTATATGCAATTTTACCTCATCGTGGATAGGAGCCAATCAGCAACACAGATTAATACTAGTACTACCACGATGATCTGCCCAGGTCTGCCGATCCTGGGCGAGCCCCATCCGCTGAGGCCCCTGTCATCGTCGCAGTTGGGACCAGACTTCGGCTTGCAAGGTCTGCAAGCCTACAATCACACCCACTCTCACACACACATTCATACACTATGGACACTTTAGACACGCCAATCAGCCTAACATGCATGTGTTTGGACTGGAGGAGGAAACCGGAGTACCCGGAGGAAACCCCCGACACACGGGGAGAACATGCAAACTCCACACATACATGGCCCTGGCGGGACTCGAACCCCGGAGGGATGAGGCGAATGTGCTAACCACTAAGTCACTGTGCGCCCCATAATAATAATAAATAATAATAATAATAATAATAATAATAATAATAATAATGATAATAATAATGGACAATTTATTTATAAAAGCCCTCACATTATACACATTATTTATTAAAAATTGATGGGGATGAAGTGACAATATAAGGAGGTAGAAACTATGCAAATATAGATTAAGTTGAAATAGATCATAAAATAGAATATGATAAATAAAATAGAAAAAAATTTAATTGTGAAATAGTACTACTATTACTTCTGCTAATACGACTAAAACATTTTAATAATACAAAATAATATTAAGCTATAAACAGAAAAATAGAGGACGTACTTTCAAATAAAAGCAAAATAACAACGATCCATTTGACGAACTTGAACTGATTTATTATTAACAGCATAAAACCAGCGCATATAAATAGCACAGCAGTTTCCAGATCAGATTATTAGATGTTCTAGTCGTGTAATTAAATTTACAATTGGGTAACAATCGAGTGCAAAAGTCTGGCAACAACAACGCAACAAACAACAAAACATCACTCCAGAACCACGAAATTGGTTCTGCTCTATTATTGCAACTGGAAGAATTCAAAGTTTGTTCAGCGATATGAAAAAGTGTCGTTCCACCCTGAAGCCACATGGAGTGCAGAAGGAAACTAAATTTACAGCTTTCCCCAAAGTCGTAAATGTGCAGACACTGCAGACTCCACCCACAAATGTTAAATAAAAGTCGACTTACCAATCACTCCAACATATGAAAAAAAAAACATTAAGGTCGGCTGTGGCTCAGTCGGCAGGGCGGCTGGGGCTCAGTCGGCAGGGCGGGTTGTCCACTAATCCACTAATCGTAGGGTTGGTGGTTGGAATCCCGGCCCGGGTGATCCCATGCCGAAGTGTCCTTGGGCAAGACACTGAACCCTAAGTTGCCCCCGATGGCAAGCTAGCACCTTGCATGCAGCTCTGCTACCATTGGTGTGTGAGTGTGTCTCATTTGTAAGTCGCTTGTAAATGTAAAAATGATATTTCTGTAAAGCTGCTTTGAGATAATGTACCATTGTAAAAAGTGCTATACAAATTGATTAAAAAAAATAATAATAATATAAAGCTGTCATTTGATTTGCAGCTGGAGCTAGTTCCAGAGCTGCTGTTAATCAACAACCGATGAACACCATCAGACCAATCAGAGTTAAGAATTCAATAGTGCTGTGGTGTAATCGTATTTTAGCGTACTCTATTTGACAAAAGGATCACTGGTGAGACTAAACACACTAATGCTGGAGAAGCTTTAGTGAAATGAATAGGAATTAGAAAAAAAAAAAAAACTTTATTTGAACGAACCTTCCGAATGAACTAATGACACAGTCATCATACATCAATCAGCAGTTAGCTTCTGTGCCATTGTGTGGAAAGCTGTTAAAATTGCAGAACTGAAAGGTTGGGTTTTTGGGAAATGCTCTTGGATCAGATCCTACATGACTTGTACGCCATTGCTGAATGAATGAATAAATAAATGTAAATGTAACTGGACAGGAATGCAAAAGACTGAAAGGACTGTGTGAGAAACCCAAGGCCAAGATCTCAACGTTCAGAAAGAGGAATGGAAACGAAACTGTTCCAATTTCAGCACATATTCAGTTTATGTTTTTGGAATCCTGAGAAACTACTTGTGTCTTTTGGGAAAAAAAAAAAAATCTGAGATCTTCGGCGTTCCACAGCGGTTTCGCAGCTGTCATTTCTCACTTCAGCTACAGAAGAAGAAGCCAGACAGACAGAGGTCTCATGTGCTTTCATTCCTCCTCCTCCTCCTCGTCCTCCTCCTCGTCCTCCGGCATGTTGTGTTCGTGTGGAGCGCTCGCCGTGCCAGTCTCCTCTGCATATTGAGATTGAGTAACCTACACCGTTCCTAACAACCTCACAGAAGAACCCATGATGCTGGGAGGGATGAGATCCTTATACAAAGAGAACGATTTGTGAGGATGAGTGAGAGGATCCTTACAACTGAGCGAGTTCCAGAATCATCTGGGGGACAGATTGGACATGTGAGCTGACACCAAAAAAGAAATGCAAATCTAACCATTCTAAATTACATATGGATGGAAAATTGATAGAAATTTACGGCTTTGGAAGCAGTTCATGAACTTTCTTATGAGGACACATCCTGTTAAATGTCTTCTCAGTCCAGCAAACCACATTTCATTCCTTGTTTTTGTTTGTCCTCGACTCTATTTCTGTCCAGCCGTGGCCTTGGTGTCTGTTTTGAGAAAGTGATCCAAGTATAATACTCAGAGCGAGGTCTTAATTATGGTTCGGGTTTGTCTGTGAAATCATTTTAAACCTCAAGTCTTCGTGTTTGTCATGGACAAAAGTGACCATAGTTGGAGAGAATAGAAGACAAGAGTTGAAGAGAATCCCAGTGATGGACTAAGAGTACACAGGCATGCTTTCCGAATCATTTTGTCACCAGGGAGCATGGTGGCTTTAGTGATTAGCACTGTTGCCTCACACCTCCAAGGATGGGGCTCCCACCTCCAACCCTGTGTGCAGAGCTGCAGTGTTCTCCCTGTGCTTCAGGGGTTTCCGACGAGTACTCTCGTTTTCCCCAAAGACATGTCGAAAGACATGTCCAAAGACATGTGCTGTAGGCTGCTTGGCATGTCTAAATTGTCAGTAGTGTGTGAACCAGTGTGATTGTGCCCTGCGATGGGTTGGCACCCCATGCAGAGTGTCCCCCACTTTGTTCCCTGAGTTCCTTGGCATAGGCTCTCCATGAACCTGTGTAGGATAAACAGTTTTTTTTTTTTACACCAAATGTTAAAAGTAGCTACAGTAATTCTAGTCCCTTTCTGTAGTAAAGTGGCATGTCTGTTGTCATAGATACGATTTTTTCCTTTCAACATTCCTCCTTTATCCTGGTCCGGATTGTGGTGCAAACTTAATGGAGTTCTTCTGCAAGATTCGTGCTATAATATTTCGCTGGATCATTGGAGCGTAATTACATGACATTTTCTAAATCATTGGCTGAAATAAGGAAATTGAAATATTCATCAGTTTTATCAGAACCCATAAAATCAAATCATGGGTAACTCTCGCAAAGCTCATCAATTTCCCCGGATATTCCAGATTCAGATGATTGCTGGGATTATTTCCAACATAAAAGTGGATGTAAAAAGCGAAGCATTTCCGGCATGAAGCTTACTGGTATCTCAGGCAACTTGTCTCAACTCGTCTAATAATTAACAAGTGTATTTTATGACCACTATTATAATAATAATTTATATAGCGCTTTTTACAATGGTACATTGTCTCAAAGCAGCTTTACAGAAATATCATTTTTACGTTTACAAGCGGCTTACAAATGAGACACACTCATACACCAATGGTAGCAGAGCTGCATGCAAGGTGCTAGCTTGCCATCGGGGGCAACTTAGGGTTCAGTGTCTTGCCAAAGGACACTTCAGCATGGGATCACCCGGGCTGGGATTCGAACCACCAACCCTACGATTAGTGGATTAGTGGACAACCCGCTCTACCGACTGAGCCACAGCCAACCAAAAGTTATAAAGTTTAATTGGAAAATATGCACACAATGTAGTATTAATTATTCACCACTGATGTCGCTGTCAAGCCCAAGACAAGGGCTGGCAGAACATGGCTGACTCTCTTACCATCGGTTTACGTTTATAATCTCTTCCCCAATCACAGCAAACTCAATTAACAGTGACATTTATTATATCTCCACTTTGGAAAAAATGTGTGGAACAAATTGGCTCAATGTTTTCTTCAGTGACTTTAGCAGTGTGAAGACGAGTGCAGATCAAAACAAAACATCATTCAACAATGTAAGCATTTGCAAAAGAGGCCTGAGGAGAGGGACATCCAGCAGAGGAGTGTTCTCTCTGTAATAATGATGTGTGGTCTGTCATGGTGGGGGTCCAACAAAGTGAGTGCTTGGACCCCGCTGCTTGCAGCTTCATTCAAACCTCTGATTCCGGCTTTGTTTCTGTGAGAATAATGACATGATGATTCATATTTCTCATATGCGGTTGATGTAAATTGTGTGCTTGTGCCTGAATAAATAAGGAATAAAATGCGCAATAAATAAGGAATAAAACATGACAGGGTGTGTTGTTCTTGGAAAATAATCAACGACGTTTTTGGTGTGATTATTTTCCATCAACAGTAGTATTTTATTCCTGTTATACCACAGGAACAACTCTAACGATGTTTTATTTAGTAAATCGGGCGGCTGTGGCTCAGTCAGTAGAGCGGGTTGTCCACTAATCCACTAATCGTAGGGTTGGTGGTTGGAATTCCGGCCCGGGTGATCCCATGCCGAAGTGTCCTTGGGCAAGACACTGAACCCTAAGTTGCCCCTGATGGCAAGCTAGCACCTTGCATGCAGCTCTGCTACCATTGGTGTGTGAGTGTGTCTCATTTGTAAGTCGCTTTGGATAAAAGCGTCTGCTAAATGAATAAATGTAAATGTAAATATTGACACATTGTACTGTTTATCCGTTTACAGTTACCTTTAATATTCTGGAACGTCCATGAGACAGGTTAGGGTTAAGACTAAGAAAGAAAACCTTCATCAAATCGATGAAAAGACGTCGTTACACACACGTCCCTGTGTAAACTGTTACTATGGAAATATACATCTTAGAACGAGCGCGTTAATGACTAAACCTGTGATTTGCTTGGCAGCCCGATCTACCGTCAGGGCGACAGCTTTATAAAATGAATCAACATCTCCTGAGTAGATTTGAGAACTCATCGGGGCGGTGGTATAATTATTTTGTTGTCATGGAGAAGACTTGGCAGAATTGTAGAGGTAAGAAAAAAATGAATCGTTTTGCTTTTGAAAGTGGGAGGGAAATGAGTGTGAACATGCTGACAGAAGAAGTGATAGCCTGCTTCATTTGTATGTCTATTCTAGGAATGAATCAACTCATCAACACCCTCCTGAACCACAAACTACCGCCGGTACAAGACAAGCAAAAAATGCTGAAGCGTCCCAAAAGCATACAAAAAAACTATTTGTTGTTCCATAATTGGTAAAACTGCATAGCATGACAAAACATTGAAAATGTACCGCGACGGGATCTGGATAAGATCAAAAGCATAAATTAATGTTCCTGGATACACAAGGTGGAATTGGTAAAACGTCACAAAGACAGTGTGAGTGGTCTGGAGTTTATATACAGAGATGTAATGAATGTAATAAGGAACACGAAAGTCAGAGCTGGATTAGAAACAATGACTACTGAAGTGGAGGTGGATTCAGGTGTGACATCAATGGGCTTTTACAAATGGTGTTTGGAGATGAGAAGCAAGGAATATGAACATGGGTAGAAACTGTATGTAAATTGAACTGTAATGGTAGTTATTGACGACTAACTTCGCTACTTTTATTTTTGATCAATGTTACTGAGAGAAAAAAATATCAGTCCCTCCAGGATTACGTGATTCCTTGCAATTTTTCAAAATGATGGCAGATTTTCCGCAGATCCGGGTCGAGAAATGTCACCCAACGCACATCCGGGCAAAGCCCTCTTCGATTCACGTGCGTCGAACACGAGTACAGCTAAGAGGTCTCATTTGCCAACAAACATCACTGTGAAAGGCCGCGCAAAACAATTTCATGCGATTGCAATTTCACCAATTCAAGTCGTTTGCCGCAAAAAAAGCACACACACACACCTCCATCGCAAATTTAAAAAATAATAAATAAACATTTTTGGCCGTAACAATGAAACAGTTTAGACGGATCTCTTGTCCGTTTTATCAGCTATCTCCGCTTAAAAAAAGGATAGCACTTATTAAACAAAATATAGCATTTCACAGCTCAACATGTATTTATCTGTGGCTGTGGCTCAGTCGGTAGACCGGGTTGTCCACTAATCCGCTAATCGTAGGGTTGGTTCGAATCCCGGCCCGGGTGATCCCATGCCGAAGTGTCCTTGGGCAAGACACTGAACCCTAAGTTGCCCCTGATGGCAAGCTAGCACCTTGCATGCAGCTCTGCTACCATTGGTGTGTGAGTGTGTCTCATTTGTAAGTCGCTTTGGATAAAAGCGTCTGCTAAATGAATAAATGTAAATGTAATCAATGCAAACACATAAAGTACAGGTAAGACATTACCTAGCTTACTGAGCTAGACTAGCTAGCCAGAACATTTGATCTTATCCAGAAAAAAAGCTCTGTATTAAACTTAAGATAAGATAAGATCACATTGATATTTGGTAGCCGCTACAGTGTATTGTTAACACTCAGGATAATGGCATCTTTGTTCGAAACATGTACGAATAAACATGAGCTAGCTAGCTACTGAAACAGTATTCGGCTATCCAGCTAGTGTTGCGTTTCTTCATGTACTGCTATTAATCAAGGCGTTGTTCACTGCAGCATAGTTCATTGATTAGTTAACATCAGTGTGCTTTGTACTCTAAGAGAGGATTAATCAGAGAAGTAACCATGAGGCCACTACAAAGTGGGGACTAGTTCAAGTGGTGACTCCTTATGCAAGCCATTGTAAATGTAGATAGCTAGTTGCTTGCGCCTGCTTGGTTAGATCAAACATCTGTCCAGAGCACTTTTTTAAGTTATGCCCAGATAAACACCACACACACACACACACACACACACACACACACACACACACACACACACACACACACACACACACACACACACACACACACACAAAGCAAAGCATCAATGTATTGTTTTTATCTCACAAACAAGGTTGTGTGTGTTATGAAGTCATTATGCTGGTGGATCCTCTTCAATTGATGGAGGTGACTGGGTAGAAAATAATGCATCCTAGACATTAACCATATGACCGCTTTGATGTAAATTATTAAAGCAAAGTACAACAAATTCGTTATCGGTGTGTTGTGAGTGCACAGTAAAGGTGAGACACAAAGTGCCAGTGTGGTAGAGAAATGGAGGAAGCAACCACGCCAGAGCTTGTTTGTTCAGACATTGATCCAGAGCCCCCTGGGTATATGGGTCTCCGCTTCTTCTTGGCAGCGCTCGAAGGGAACAAACAGGCGCGAGCTCCAACACCAGACCGCACGTTGCTCAGCAACAGCACTTTAGACTGAGTAAAGGTGCATCGGGGAGACATGTGATTGGTCTATGAAGAGAAAATCAAGGCCGTTATTAGTCCCTGGCAAAAAACAAAACAAAACAAAAACAAAAGAGCTGCGTTTGCATCTTCATACAGCACGTCTTACCATTTGATTCACTTTTTCTACTCCAATGAAAGCCTTTTCTCTTGAATTAGCAAAAATAAGTCACTTTCCAACATGACCTGTACCTTTGGAACATTTTATTAAGCTCACCATGTTTATTAAGCTCCCCATCTGGCTACTAGTCTTAGTACTTAGGCTAACTAGCACTAGCGAGTTGATTTTTCACTTCGGAAAAGCACATCTGTACAGCTTTAAGTAAAGTAGATCGTATCGTTGTGGGATGTTAGTACGGGATTGATAAGCCAATAACAGTATCAGTATCTATGCATCCCTAAATATACTGCAACAACACATCTGTAAGGACCTACTGAATAAGTACAGCATATATTGTATACTGTATCTCCTTCCAAAAATTTCCCAAGGTCACAAATCTATTTGGCAACCTGAGTCACGTATATCTCAATCTATCAGCCAAAACAAAAAAAGACTCCCCTGCCAATTAACGTCGTATAATCCGGATGAATGAATTCGAAGAAATCTGTCACTAGATGTCGTGTCAAACGTTGGGAATCTGTGCACTCATTTCCTCCTCGGCTTATGGGCTATCAGCAGCATATGCTAAAGGTTCCTGTGTGGGCTTGCCTGAGCCGCAGGGCAAATAAAAAGGAAGGTTTATTGGATTACGAGAGGGAGCGAGAGATGAGATTGCCTTCCCTTTTACCTCGGCTGTACAGTCTCCCATTTGATCAAATCTCAGTCAGGTGATTTTTTTTTTAAATAGCAAAATACAGTATGCGCATCATATTGTATTAAATTTGAGTATTTAATCAAATTATTACAATTACACCTATACTGTATTCGTTTATTCAGATGTGAGGCCGAAGCTGAAAATCTGGGATTAATTAATAAATTCACAGAGCGTGACTAACATAATCATGATAATGAATTTATTAGACATAACCTAATAAACTAGCGTTTTAAAAAGATATCTCATTGTGACAGTGTCTTTAACTTTATCTTATCTATCGTTTTACTCTGAATCATTAATTAAGCAAATTGTCCATGAAATCGATCGAATCTCACAACATTCGATTAAATGCCATGAGCAGGAGTCCATGTGTAAAATATGGACAAGGTCAATTTGTTTTCCACATTTTCCTACACATTTACATTATACGTTTGTAGAAGTTTCTGTACATTTCCAAACTTTTCCAAACTCAGATATGTACATTCATAGAAAGAAACATTCAGTAAACCCCCACAGTCTACTCCCAAGTTATTCAAGGCTAATTTGTTTCTTACATTTTCATTTATTCATTTAGCAGACGCTTTTATCCAAAACGACTTACAAATGAGACACACTCACACACCAATGGTAGCAGAGCTGCATGCAAGGTGCTAGCTTGCCATCGGGGGCAACTTAGGGTTCAGTGTCTTGCCCAAGGACACTTCGGCATGGGATCACCCGGGCCGGGATTCGAACCACCAACCCTACGATTAGTGGATTAGTGGACAACCCGCTCTACCGACTGAGCCACAGCCGCCCATAGGTACATCTAACATGTTACCAGTGGGGTAGTGTTCTACGTGTATACCCTTCATGACAATGCTTATTCAAATCTGTGACGCTGACTTGCGAGCTGAGTAAAGTGGCAGATTTTTCTTGACAAAAAGGACTAAGTTCTGGTATGCGAGTCACATAATGGTAAGTCAAGTCAAGATGGCGAAATTATCACTTCCAAAGGAAGAACCGGAACTTGGTGATATGGCAGTGGTGTACGTCATATATCTTTTACCCCTAGCCAATTCAGGTATTTCATATGTTTTCTGCTCCTAGCCAGTTCAGGTATTTCATACATCTTTTACCCCTAGCCAGTTCAGGTATTTCATATGTTTTCTACCCCTAGTCAGTTCTAAGCTTAAAGTCAAATCTCCGCTACACATTAGATAGAGTGGCTCTACTAAAAAAAAAAATAATTAAAAAGAAAAAACTAGCACCATGGTATAATGATCAAACGCTCACCTTAAAACAAATCACTAGACAATTAGAACGTAAATGGCGCCAAACAAAATTGGTAATATTCCAAACAGCATGGGAGGAGAGTTTACTGAAGTATAAAAAATCTCTTAGTGACGCTAGAAAAGTCTCTCTCTCCACCTTAATAGAAAATAATGCAAACAATTCCAGATTTCTGTTCAACACAGTAGCAAATTTAACTAGGAATAAAACCACTACAGAGAGAAACACTCAATCATTCAATAGTAGTGAAGATTTCATTACATTTTTCACTGATAAGGTTGATAATATTAGATGTGAATTTCAGGCTATTAAATTATAACCAGACAGCATTATAACTAGCCCTATAGATAGTAATATAGCAATATCAAATCAATGTTTAGAATATTTTACTCCTCTTAGAGAGACCAAACTAGCTTCCATAATCTCTTCAGCCAATTCATCAACCTGCATACTCGATCCTGTACCGACTTCTTTCTTTAAACAGATTTGTCCTGGAATAATTGAACCTCTTTTAAATACTGTATAATCAGTTCTTCCCTTAGCACTGGCTATGTGCCTAAATAATTTAAATTAGCAGTTATTAAACCGCTGATTAAAAAAAACCTGACCTTGACCCCGCTCAACTGTCCAGCTATAGACCGATATCAAATCTCCCTTTCATCTCTAAGATCTTAGAGAAGGTTGTAGCAA
>JAFFST010045851.1:16634-27930 GCA_022414735.1 Noturus placidus | reverse complement strand
GATCACCCGGGCCGGGATTCGAACCGCCAACCCCACGGTTAGTGGACAACCCGCTCTACCGACTGAGCCACAGCCGCCCTAAAGCAAGGATTAAACTGGATTCTAAAATGGACCAGGAGCCAAATGGAGCGATGCTAACATTGGGGTGACAATCATATTTCTTTGCCTTGGTCAACAGCCTTATAGCTGCATTTTGAACCATCTAGAGATGAGCAAGAGATGATCGAGGAAGACCCAAGTACAGTGGTACCTCGACATACGAGTTTAATTTGTTTTGTAACCTTGCTCATATCTCAAAGCAATTTTCCCCCATTTAAATTAATTGAAATGCCATTAATCCGTTCCAGCCCCCAACATGCCACCCCAGTTGTTTTTGAATAAGAAAAATGTATTTATTGATTATTAAAAATGACTACTTCTGTTTAAGCACAGTACATATCATTGAAGTACTGTACTACGCCCATACTGCCTCGCCAAGTCAATCACGCGCACACCTTGCTCATTTTTCCTATGATTTCACGCTTTAATTCAATAGACATCATCTTCGGCACACTGACCTTTCCACTCACTTTTTTTGGACCCATGGTTATAAAATGAAATGTGATAAAGTTCTGTAAATGTACAAAAAGCACAAAACGCGAGCACAACTTATCAAAGATGCTTCGACAGCGAGGCAAACAAGCACACTGACTGAGGCAATAAAATATCAAACCGGTTTGGTTTGTCGCTTCTGGTTTATATTTGTGAGAATCGCACACAAACAAAAGGTTTGAATGTGCACGCACACCAACACATGGCTGTGTCACAGGTTTCGTGAATGGCGCTTTGTCCGGTGCAACTGGAGACGAAAATGCGAGATGCGCGGGGCGCACTGTTATCTCAAAAAACTCGTATGTCGAGGTACCACTGTACAATGAATTGCAATAATCTAAACGCAATGTGATAAAAGCATGAATAACCTTCAAATCTTAGAAACACAAAAATGTTTTAAGTTTAGAAATAATACGCAATTAATAAAAACTATTCTTAACGACCAAATTTATTTGCATAATAATTAAGCATAATTCTGAGTCCAGGATGATACCAAGGTTCCTAACCTGGGAAGAAATTGAGGGGAAGTGATTATGAAGCTCATTAAATGTGACTCTCTCTCAATCTCGGAGGACCAAAAACAATTATTTCAGTTTCGTCTTCATTAAGTTGGAGAAAGTTATTTCGGGGCGGCTGTGGCTCAGTCGGTAGAGCGGGTTGTCCACTAATCCACTAACCGTGGGGTTGGTGGTTCGAATCCCAGCCCGGGTGATCCCATGACGAAGTGTCCTTGGGCAAGACACTGAACCCTAAGTTGCCCCCAATGGCAAGCTAGCACCTTGCATGGAAGCTCTGCTACCATTGGTGTGTGAATGTGCTCTCATTAGTAAGTCGCTTGTAAATGTAAAATTATATTTCTGTAAAGCTGCTTTGAGACAATGTACCATTGTAAAAAGCGCTATACAAATTGATAAATTATTATTATTATTAATTATTTGTTAACCATTTAATATCGTCAAGGCAGTCCAACAATGGTTGAATTGAGTTACCAGCTTTCAACAGCATGTACAACTGGGTATTAGCAGCATATAAATGAAGAGAGACATTGTGCTCCCTAATAATATTCCTCTACCGATGCTTACGCAAGTTAAAAAGAAGCAGGCCCAGAATGGAGCCTTGAGGTACACCACTAATAGAAGCGGAAGATGATGAGAAGTTACCTAACGCTACGGAAAAGGACCTGTACATATGACCTGAGACATTGCATGGCGGTACCCTTGATACCAATCAAAAGCTCTAAATGCCAAAGCAGTACATTATTTATCTACAGTATTAAAGACGAATAAAAAAAATCTGTAGCATCAACACATTGTATTTTGTAACCCAAAATTCCATCATGCAAGGAGGAAGCCACACATCAACTCTATGCAGAAAGGCTCATGAGTTCTCTTGGCCCGAGCTCATCTCAGATGGACTGAAAAGCAGTGTAAACGGTTCAATCAAGTTCTCCATGCCAAAGATGAAAAAGACCAACTAGACTGTTATAAGCGAAAGATTCAAAAGCCAGCATCTGTGATGATATGGGGGTGCATCAGTGTCCACAGCATTGGTGACTTGCATATGTGTGAAGATACCATTGATACGAAGGCATATATTGGGATTTTGGAGACACATATGCTGCAATCAAGGCAATGTCCTTTCCTAGGACATTTCAGCAGGACAACAACAACAGGCCTGATTCTGCACGTGCTACAACAGGGTGGCTTTGTAGACACAGAGTGCATGTGCGTTATTGGCCTGTTAGCAGTCCAGATCTCTCTCCTATGGCACATCATGAAGAGGAGAATCAGATAATGGTGAACAAGGACTGTTGAACAGCTGAAGTCTTGTTACAAGCAAGAATGGGCAAAATTTCCACTTGCAAAACTGCAACAATTAGTATCCTCGGTTCTCAAACGATTAAAAAGTGTCATTAAAACATGCCTCAACTGCTTAGAGTGTGTTGGAAGCATCAAATTCTAAGTTTGTTTACATTTACAAAATACCATTAGGTTGGTCAGTGAAAACATGACATGTCTTTTCTTTGCTCTTTTGTCAGGCAATTAAAGTTTGAAGAGACTTGACAAAAATCACAGATTTTTGCTTTTATTGCATCTTAGAAAAAAAAACCCTAACTTTTATGGAAATGGGATTAGCACTTACCAATTTACTGGCTAACTTACTGATTGTCCTGTTACTTCTTGAGGGGAATTGTAACATAGCTTATGACAATTTTACTTTAACAGCATATTCTGTTACTAGATGGACTCTAGACTATGAATTTCTTTATTACCCTCTTTTAGTTATTTAGTACTGGCCTAAAATAACCTGCCAGGAAAGATAAGGCTTTCCTTATCTAAAGTTGACCGGAAAGTAGTATGTATACAGATGAACTTTGAGTTAGGCAAAGAGATCAATATAATGTTTAACTTCAGAGTATGTACAGCCAATAATTAAATTTACAAGATTATAAATCTCTTTGCTTTTCCACATTTGTTTGATGCACAATTCCAAAACAAATTATGTACACTT
This sequence comes from Noturus placidus, assembly GCA_022414735.1. NCBI lineage: Eukaryota > Metazoa > Chordata > Actinopteri > Siluriformes > Ictaluridae > Noturus > Noturus placidus. The sequence goes on along the minus strand of JAFFST010045851.1, from coordinate 24,828 downwards.
TTAAATAAAAAGATTAACAAGCAACAATATTTAAGAAACAGGTACGAGTATATCTACTATCCAAGCAGATTGATCATTATTTGCTCATCTCTGACACAATCCCAAGGCAAAGGTCATTTGTCTCTTAGATCACTGAATCTCCCACCATTACACTTTATTTTGCTCTATAAACTCAGTATGACGATTTTTTTTTTACCTGTATCAAAGACTTCTAATAGACTATTACTTTATATAAAACAAAAATATTTAGAAAAAAAAATAATGGAAAGAATTACCTTTTGTATTGATCTTCTCACCCTAGCAGCTCTCCACAGGGCTTGCACAAGAACAACAACTTTTCTGATTCTCAGGAATTCAGCTCGCCGTTTCCTAGCAATCAGAGTTTCCCTCCATCTTTGCTGAATTACATGGACACTGTGCTGGATTGCTTGAAACCTGAGGCAGAAAAAACCCTCAGAAAATGTTACACAAAGCACACAGAATATTCCAACTAAAAACATATGATCTTGTTAATCTGAAACCTTGCATTACCTTAATCGCTGAAATCTTGTTTGAAGACATCCATGGATGGTTGCGATGGCAGTTTGTTTTGAGACATAGGCACGTCTAGCCTGGCGTCCTCTAAACCAAGCTTGAATTTTTAGTGCAGCTCGTCTCTGCATGTCAAGTTTTCTTGATCGGTAGGCACGGAATTCTGTCTGTGATAAACATGTATATTTGTCACACACATGCACAACTTTTTCCATTTTTAGTACAGTTAATATCTGAAAATGTCTTACTTGTATCAGAAGTGTTGACTTCCTAAGTTGGAGAAACTTCGCCCGTTCTTTCTGGCAGAGTTGATGGGCTCTGTAATACTTCTGAATAACACATGCAGACTTCTGCCATTGCTGAAACTTGCGCCTCTCAACCATTCTACGATAACATGCCTGTCAGAGAAAATAAATGGTGAGGAGCTGAAAGTGCTGATCTGCATTAAATCAGCCCATACAGGATTTCATGGAGTTTTTTCTTTATTATTATCGCCAATAAAAAAAAAAATAGCGATGCAAGTTGCAGAGTTTGTGATTTTTTTTTTTGCGGAAAACTACTTGATTTGGCAAAATTGCAATACACGAAATTGTCTTTCGCACTGATGTTTGTTGGTAAATGAGATTTTTTTAGCTGTACTCATGTTCAACGCAGGTGAATCGAAGAGGGCTTTGGCTGAATGCACATTGCCATGACTTCACATGGCACGTTGTGATGACGTCACATGATGCGTCTTGGCCCAAATCTGTGGTAATTTTGCAAAATTGAAAGTTCCTCCGAAAATACTGGGGTTTCTTTGATTTTGCATTAATTTCTGCGATTGCAAAATAGCAAAGTCCTTTAAGGACAGATTAATGTGCACAAATTTAAACTCAACTGAGAAAGAGTCACTATTACATTAACATCTACAGATGGCAAAATGAATAAAGAGCAGTAAGAAAAGGCAAACCTGAATCTTGACTGCACTTGCTCTCATTTTTTGGAATCTTCTGTATACAATAAATCCACGCACCCGAGCTTGAAGGACACGGATACAGTCCAGTGTCCTAAGATAGTGGTGTCTCTTTTCCACTTTTGCTCTGTATGCCCTGTAGAATGTCTGTACTGTAACAGCAGCAGCCTGATGTCTTAGATAACGTCTCTTGGCTGCACGAATCCTGTAAACAGCTTGTAGCTTTACAGCGCATGAGCGCAACTTCACGTAGCGACTGCGGTGTAGACGCATGCGCAATATAGACTGAATCTTGATAGCTGCTAGTCTTCTTTTGTCCAGTCCCCTTGTGAGCATTCGCCGTAAGGCATGCTGCAATGTCAGTGTGGCTTTCTGAATTGTTTTGAACGTTTTGTGCTCTTCCTGAACCAGTCTACAAGACCTGTACCACTGCTGTATTAAGACTGCAGCATTTTGCAGCCTAGATTGTTGCACTCTGTGATAATGTGCCCTGTAAGCACACTGAATGGTAACTGCTGCAGCTTTTGTCTTCATAAAACGTTGCTTTTGGATAGACATCCTTACAAAGGACTGGATAGTCCTTACAGCTTTGATCCGTTTCACCAGTTCTCTTCTCCTTTTGCCTCTAAACGACTTCTGCAAGCACAAGGTGGCATCCTTTAAATGCTGGTATCTCTGCCTTTGTTGATAACCAAGTTTCCAAGCTTTGAATCTCTCCTGGAGAATTTTTGCAGCCCACTGCTGCCTTCTGAACATCGATCTTTGCTTGTGCATTTTTACTGTTGCCTGAATGAAAGTGGCAGCGTTGTGCATTTTTTTCATATTCTGTCGAACAAAGTGTCCTCGATAAGCTGCCTGAAGACTAATGGCACACTTCTTCAATGCTAAATATTTCTCCCGCATAGCTTTAGTTTCAACATAGGACCGGTAATGTCTCTGAATGAGAATAGTAGACAATCTCATGGCCTGATACTTAGTTTCCTCCCTATATCTTCTGAAAGCAGCCTGAATAATAGTTGATGTTTGATGTCGAAGAATCATTTCCCTCCGGACACTACGACCTCTGTAGATGGCTTGAATGGTAACTGCAGCACAACGTAATCTCAGGAACTCCTCCCTCTGACCTCGAGCTGCAAGTACAGATCGGAATCTTTCCTGAATAGCAATAGCAGCATATTTCGTAGATAAATATTGTGTCCGAGCACAGTGAGCCCTATAAGCACTCTGTATGACAATACAAGCCTGGTGCTTTTGTGTCAGAGCTTGTCTAGCCTTCATGCCACGGAATGCTGCCTGTAAAACAATAGCAGCCCTCTTCTTCTTAAGTGACTCAGTGGCATGCTTCCTCATTTTACTTGCTCGGTAGTGTCGCTGAACAGTTTTTGAAGCCCAAAGTAGCCTCTGGTAGTACTTTTGTTTTATATGCTTCCTGACATGGGACTGAATGGTTATTGAAGCTTTATGTTTTGTTTCCATCTGCTGTCGGACCTTCATTCCTCTGTAACCTGCCTGAATTGAGAGCACAGCATTATACTTCTCAAGGTAAGCTTTCCGCTGTTGTCTTGAAGCCAAAATGGCCCGAAATTTTTGTTGGCAAAGATTGACTGCTGCTCTGATGGACAGGAAACGCTTCCTTTCTTTGCAAACCAGGTACCGTCTCTGGATGAGGGTGGCAGCAATTTTCATGGCTTGGAAGGGCATCCTTACTCTGTACATTCTGTACCTTGCCTGTATCACTGTGGCTGCTATGTGCATCTTCAGCATCACTTTTCTAACTCTCATTCCTCTGTATGCAGCCTGCAAAGTGATGGCTGCTTTTTGCATGGCACGATACTTCTCACGCTGCCGGTTTGCTAGAAGATTGGCTCGGTATCTCTTCTGCATGAGGACTGCTGCCTGTTTGAGGGCCTTATATTCTTTGCATTGCTTGTGCATTCTATATTTCCTCTGAATAACCTTTACAGCCATTTGCATCTCCGAAACCCATTTTCTCACCCTTGTGCCACGATATGCTGACTGAATACATAGCACTGCTTCTTTCATTGCAATGTACCGCTTTTCAACGACGCTCCTTTGCTTGTAGGCACGAAACTGGCTCTGGATGATGGATGCTGCCCATTTTTGTCTCCTATACTTCACCAACTGCAGGTATCCACGAACACATGCTTGAATTACTGTTGCCGCTTGGTGCATTTTTTGAAGATTTTTGCGAACCTTCATACCTCTGAATGTTGACTGTATAGTCACAGCTGCAGTTTTCAATCGAAGATAGGATGCATAAGTGTTCCTGCCCATGACATATGCTCTGTAATGCTGCTGTATGATGGAAGCAGCACATTTGAAGGCAACGTAGCAGACTTGTGCCTTATACTTTCTGAAATAAGCTTGGATAACTGTAGCAGCATGGTGCTTTTTTTTCAGCTCTCTTCTCATTCTGCAGCCTCGACATATGGCCTGGAGACTTATAGTTGATTTTTTTAGTTGAATGTAACGCTGCCTCTCCAGTTGTCCAAGTACATATGCCTGGTAGTGTTGCTGAAGGACAATTGCAGCACGTCTTTGAGCAAGAAAGTTCTTTTGACCAATAAAAGCTCTCACGGCTGACTGAATTACAATAGCAGCTTTGCTTTTTTTGGCCATGTCTTGCCTTTCTCTCATTCCACGATATGCACTCTGAAGAACTAATACAGCTTTTTTCACTGCAAGAAATTCAGATCGCTTTTCCTTTGCCATCCTATAATACTGGTATTGTTTTTGAATGACTAAAGCAGCCTGTTTTAATGCCATAAACTTTGCCTGCACCACATGTCTACGATAATGTGACTGGATCACTGTGGCATATTGATGGAACTGGTTCATTCTCTTTCTCTCTACTTTGCCTCTCCATGATGCCTGAATTTTTATTGCTGCACACTTCAGAGACAGGTATTTACTTCTTAGCTGCTTTCCAACTGTTTTAGCCCTGTACCTCCTTTGGACTAGAACCAAAGATTTTTTCAAAGACAAGAAAGACGTTTCAATCACAAATCTTCTGTAAGCAGTTTGTATTACAAGTGCAGCCTGGTTTCGCTTCGACATTTCTCTTCTGGCCTTCCATCCTCTGAATGCTATTTGAAGCCTTACAGCTGCAGATTTAATCTCTTCAAAATGCTTCTGCTCTGTCTTCCTTAACAAGCAGGCCTTATACCACATCTGGATAAAAATCGCAGCTTGCCTCATCTCACCTACATGTTTTCGAACAAGGAAGGCTCTGAAAGCACTCTGGATGATGATGGCAGATTGATTATGCTTCTTTAGGGTTTGAAACTTGCGCCGCTGATGGTTACCCCTGAGCCATGCTTGAATAAAGACAGCTTTGGAGGTCTTGGTCAGATATTCTTTTCGACATTGTTGCATTCTATACCATGCCTGGATCTTAATAGCAGCAGAATTCTTCAGAGTAATTTTTCTTGCGTGCCATATTCGGAAAGCTGTCTGGATGACAACTGCAGCATGATTCTTCTTCAGGAAGATTTGTGTCCTCCATTCCCTGTATGTTTTCTGTACAAGGCAAAACAGAGTCAGCAATGTAGAGAGAGCATTGCTATTATATTAAATGAAAACTATCTGAAGATATAAATGATAAGATGTATGCCATAATGGACCATATTAAGTAATAAACCATGATTAAGACAAAATCAAGACTATTTGGGATTTTTCATGCAGAGACAGACAAACTGTAATTATCCTAGAAGACTGGAACCACCAACCAAGTTCCTTTAAAAAAAAAAAAAAAAAAAAAAAAAAAAAAAAAAACCTTAGTACCCAAGAGGAAGTAAGATTTTTTTTTTTTTTATGATTTTTTCCTTTGAGAGCAGCTCTGGATGTAAAGATCCAAGTAAAGGTCATATGAGAGAAAAAGTAAATCAATGAACCCTTTAATTTCATTCACTCAGAAAACAATTATGCTGACTGATTAACATTTAAATCTTATTATACAAGATTGCTTTTGCAGTTATCATACCTGGATTAAAACTGCAGCAGTTTCACGCATAGCGAAGCATTTTGCCTCCCTTATTCTTCTTAACTTTTCTCGGGTTAAATGGCCTCTCCAGATGGCCTGAATGACAGTGGCAGCCATGTTCTGTCTGTTCAGCCTTTTTTTCTGTATGAAGCAACGTACGACAGCCTGGATTTTTGTTGCCGCCTGGTTCCTTAACTGTTTATGGTAAATGTGTTAGACATATTTGGATGTCAAACAATACAGTATAAAAGGTGTTTGGCCATGTACTTCACCTGTTTAATCCTCATGTCTATCTGCAGCTTATACCTCCTCCATGTATTCTGGATAACTCTGGCAGCTCTAGTCTCATTGCGGAGATCCAAGAGTCGAGTGCAGAGGAAGGACAGGTAACATGTAACCACCTTAGGGAGAACGCAACACAATTTACAGGCCATGTTGATTATAACCACAACCCATTTTGCTGTAGTATTATAAAATATAAGTACTTCTTTCTTAGAATAATATTTGAGTGCCCTTTCCATAAACCTTTTTGTACAGTACATGGTCAGTATCGAAAGAGAGTGGCTGTATGTTGTGTGTGTGTGATACCACTGGGAATTGACTGGGAATTCTGCTAAAGATCACATTACATGCATTTGAGGTCATGTACCATCGACTAGGAATCAGCCTATACTTCTGGTTATAATAAAAAAAAAAGGCAATACATTTGAGACAATACTACCCTTCTAAAATTCATACATTTGACCAGTGGTTCTCAAACTGCACATGGAAATTCTAGAACAATGTTTTTTTTATTTTTTTTATTTTACCTGCATGCAAGACAGGATTCGGAACCTTTATACTATGATGCACATAGAAATGAGAAATACTAATACATTAAAATCAGTTATACAGGACAGATTAAGACACAAACCAAAGAGTGTACAGTACTGTTAGCCACACGCTGATAAAACGCAAGACTATTTAAAATGGATAAGGTTTTAGATGGAGGACGTAGTGTCTCATCTGAGAAAGTTAATACAGTCATAATTTGACTACTCTAGGGGTCCACAAACAGATGCATCCTACAAAAGCGGGGGCCTTAAGCTGAAAAAGTTTGAGAACCACTGCACTACACGGCAGAGTACATAAACCAAGTATTTAGTACGTCATTTGGGACAACTTTGGTCTGTACTTTCCGATGCGTGTTTTCAGAACAGAAATAACGCGACGAGTAAATGTGCCCCATGCCGTGCGCAGACCAACTAATCGATAATGAGATTCGTTGATTAAGATTTCTAATAATGGATTAGTTGTTGCAGCTGTACGGTGTGTGAGACACACGTATACAAAATAAAATAATTGCACACCTCAGACCATCTGTCAGCTAATCAGAATTGAAACTTCAACAGTCCTGCAGTATATATACACATTATATAAATAATTATAAAACAAACACACACACACAGAGGGGGAAATAACTATTGAACACGTCAACAAGTTTTTCAGTAAATGATGTTATTCACATCAAGAAATCCGGAAATGTAAAGAATTGCAACATCAAAGTCCATAAATAAAGTTGTGTCATAAAGTGGAATGACAAAGGAAAAAAGTATTGAACACACTAACTGAAATTTATTTAATACTTTGTGGAGAAGCCTTTGTTTGTAATGACAGCTGAAAGACACTTCCTTTATGAAAAAATTAATCGGCTGCAGTATTCAGGTGTGATTTTGAGCCATTCTTCTAAACATATTGTCTTTAAATCTTGTTCAATTGGATTCGAATCAGGTGATTGACTGGGCCATTCTAACACCTTGCTCGTTTCATTTGCTGTATGCTTTGGATCGTTGTCCTGCTGGAAGCTCCACTCCACCCAGCTCTCAATCATCATCCTGGTTGATGGCAGCAGATACTTCAAGAATCTTCTGGTAAAGGGCTCCATTCATTGTTCCTTCAATTATATGAAGTCTCCCAGTACCAGGAGATGAAAAACAACCACAGGGTGATGTGCAGTGACATTTCTTCTCCAGACATGGTGTGTAGTATGAACCAAAAAGTTCAATTTCTCTCTTGTCTGACCAGACTACACTCTCTCAGCATTTCATAGGATTGTCCAAAGGAGTTAGCAAACTTTAAATGAGCTTCAACATGCCTTTCTTTAGTAATGGAGTCTTGTAGGGTGGGTGTGAGCAATGGAGTGTATTGCCTATTGTTTTCTCTGTGACAATGGCACCTGCTGCTGCCAAGTGTTTCTGGAGCTCTTGGACTACCCTGGTCAGAAATCCTGCAAGGAGCTCCTGTGCGTGGCCGGTTGATGACAGTGATGGTGCTTCCACTTTCGAATAATGCCCCCAATGGTGCTTACTGGAGGAATCAGAAGTTTTGAAATACTTCTGTATTAGATTCAATTAATATGTTTTTCAACGATAAGGTTGCAAAAGGTCTTGGGAGAGCTCTTTGCTTATACCCATCATGAGATGTGTGTGACACCATGGTAATGAAAAGCCTCTTTATAGACCATCAATTTACTAACCCAGCTGCTATTAATTTGCACAGATGGGAGGAATAATTACTTTCTAACCAATTGTGGATTTCAGCTTGTTCCTTGCATTGAAGAGCTTTTACATGAGTAAGCTTACTGGAAATATGATTACTGAAAAGAAGCAAAAAACACAACATGGTGATGTGTTCAATACTTCCTTCACTGTGTTTTTTATATTTATATA
>JAFFST010045848.1:39002-49690 GCA_022414735.1 Noturus placidus | reverse complement strand
CAGGATCTGTGCCTCGATACAATCCTGTCTCGGAGGTCTACAGACAATTCCTTGGACTTCATGACTTGGTTTGTGCTCTGACATGCATTGTTTCCTGTGAAACCTTATATAGACAGGTGTGTGCCTTTCCAAATCATGTCCAATCAACTGAATTTACCACAGGTGGACTCCAAACAGTTGTAGAAGCATCTCAAGTATGATCAGTGGAAACAGGATGCTCCTGAACTCAATTTTGAGTGTCATGTCTGTGAATACTTATGTACATGTACTTTTTTGTTTTTTATTTTTAATAAATTTGCAAAGATTTCAAACAAAATTCTTTCAAGTTGTCATTATGGGGTATTGTTTGTAGAATTTTGAGGAAAATAATGAATTTAATCCATTTTGGAAAAAGGCTGTAACATAACAAAATGTGGAAAAAGTGAAGCGGTGTGAATACTTTCCGGATGCACTTTATTGTTTCCTAAATCCTAATGAATTGGAATGAGGATCCCAGAGGTACCTGGAAGGTTTCCAGTAGATCACACTGGTTCCCTCAACAAAAACCCAATAGGATTTTCCCATGGGCTTTCGGATTTTTGCAAAAAATAAACTCTATGATCAACAAAAAATCACAATACTAACATATTTTGTCCATCAAGATAATTTTCACAAATGAACACAACTTTTATGTTACTAAAAGTCTCATTAAAATCGGCAGAAATGAAAAGCTAACCGTATGCCATAAAGGAACGGTCACTCGACTTCAACGTCACCATCACCAAGCTTCTGACAAACTTTTGGGAATTGTGTACAGCATACCTGAACCAGTTTATCTGCAAAGACTTACTGTTCGGCATGATGTCCCTGACAACGTCTGTAGTCCCATTTAGCAACATGTTAACAATCACCTTTTTAAATATACTTAAAAGCTTTAAAAAAAAGCTTTATTGGTTTATTTTATGTCATAGAATAAAACGTGAAAATATTTTGAGCACGTGTTCACCACAGACCTTATTTAAAAAATGTATCTCAACTGTATGACTCAGCCCATGGCTTCAAGCAGTCGTCTATTTGCTTGTGAAGCATAACAAATAATTATCTGCACTTGGAGCTTTAGTAAACTTAAAAATGAAACACCCAAAACTGTATACGGTACCATAATGAAGACCAACTTTGTGTTGATGTACGAACTGTACTGTACGTACTGTTGATGTACAAACTGTACTGATGAACTGTATGGTGAAATTCTGGATGGAACGTCAGAGGGGACATAATGAGGACGTAATGACTTGTGCCGTTAATCCATCTATGTTCTATACCATTTAAAAGGGGAACATGAAAGGAATCTAATAAAAGTAACTTATATAAAAATCTTAATCAGACCTCCAGATTATCTGACCTCATCCTACTTGACCTCTCTTCTGCTTTCAACACTGTGAACAATCAGGTCCTCCTGTCAACTCTCTCCGGCCTAGGCATCACCGGAACAGCTCTGTGCTGGGTGGAATCATAACTGACAGGCAGATCCTTCAAGGAATTGTGGAGGGGAGGGGCTTCTGAAACTCAGCAGCTGACAACTAGGGTTCCACAGGGGTCAATTCTGGGTCCATGTCTTATTTCTATTTATACTACATCTCTGGGCCCTGTGATTGAGTCTCGTGACTTCTCATATCACTGCTATGCTGATCACACCCATCTCTATTTGTCCTTCCAGCCTGATGATCCATCTGTCTCTGCAAGAACCACTGCTTGCCTGTCTGACATCTCAAACTGGATGATGGAACACCACCTTAAGCTCAACTTGGCAAAAACTAAGCTTCTCGTCATCCCAGCCTGCCCCTCAATCCACACTCAAGCAAACCAAGAGAGCCAGAACCCTTGATGTGACTTTTGATGACAGCTTGACCTTTACAGACCTCATTTCATCAACTGCATGATCCTGTAGGTTCATTGTGTATAGCATCAAGAAAATCAGACCCTATCTCATTAAACAGGCTACACAGATACTAGTCCAGGCTCTAACTGGACTACTGCAATGCAGCAGCACGCCTCGTCTTCAACCACGCCAAGAGAACCGATGACACACCCTTCTTCATCTCCCTCCACTGGCTTCCTGTAGCTGCCAGCATCAAATTCAAGGCGTTGATGTTCGTGTACAAGACTTTGTCTGGAACAGCACCCCCTACCTCAACACTCTCCTTGAGGTTTATGTTCCATCACGCAATCTGCAATTGATTAGCAACCGATGCTTAGTAGATCCCTACTCAGCGTAACTCAAGGTCCATTTCTCGAACCATCACACTAACTGTCCCTTAGTGGTGGAATGAACTTCCAACCTCAATCCACATCACAGAATTTGTCACTATCTTCAAAAAACAGCCAATGACCCACTTCTTCCATGAGCACATAACTAACCTATAAAATGCCAAACCCACATTATCCTTAAAAAAATAAATAAATCAATAAAATTATTCTGCCTCTTACACCTCTATTCTGTGCACTTTGCTTCTCTACAGCTCAATTAAAAATTTTGTAGAACTTGTAGCACTGCATCCAGAGTGTCCCCCGCTGCCGACACCCAGTCCCCTGAGATAGGCTCCAGGCTCCCTCACAACCCTACATAGGATATGCAGTATAGAAAATGGATGGATGGATGTTACACTTTCATCACTGCTCTCAGCTATTATATATATATATATATATATATATATATATATATCCCTCATTCCTGCTGAACATGTTGATGAACACAGATGGACCTTTGACTCAGCTGTATGGATTTTTTTCTCACGCATCTAAACACTAGGATCAGTGTCACTGTATAATAATTGATTGTTCTATCATAAAGTCTGAAGATCTGAGATTAGGTGCTATGTGAAGTTCAGTCAGAGGAGTCTCGAGCTAATATCGATTCTATGAAAAAGAAAATCAACACCGCACAAATGATCTGCTGTTGAAGGAATGAAGGCAGGATGTGTGCAGCAGCAGGTGAAAGTTTTCTGAGGTTTAAACAAATCCTGCAACTAATCCCAGACCCGAAAACCCAAACTAATCTGAGTGGAAGAGGAGATTACACTCGTTTACTCTCTCCTGGATGTAATCACGCTTTCCTTTTTTTTCTTCTTTTTCACAAAGAGCTTGGGAATGTTCACAACCCACGTCCTAAATCAAACTCACTGCGTGGATCTGAGCCACTAATGCAGACTACTGATGTGTGTGTGTGTGTGTGTGTGTGGGTGTACATATCCATACCTCCTCACCTCTCCTCAGGAAAACTTGGCCGCATCCCGGTTCCTCCCCAGAGCCAAAGAAGAGTGATTGCACGACTTCTCTATGGGGAACCAGGGAACATGTACAGCACACATGATGCTCTTTTGTCATCCATCAGGAAATCTGTCCATCCATCTCGTCCTCCTCCTCGTCCTCCCTCCATCTCAGATCCACAATCGAGGCCTTCCCTGATTTACGAGGCCTGCGGATTAAAGGGAAGGGAAATCAAAAGGATCTTCAGCATGTGTTCCTTATTTATCAGCACCGAGGATAAAAAATGAGCTCATCCTTCCTTCTCTGGCTAACACACTCCTCCCTTGCCTCGTTCCCTCCATCTGGGACCAGTTAGGACTCACACTCCGCCATTGTTAAGCCGAGTTCACGCTACACGACTTGAGTTCTGATTTGATTTTTCCTTTTTCTCAGAACATTTTTTAGATAGATAACGCACAGGCCATGAAAAAAAAAACCCTAGAATTTATGACTCGTTAGTGTTCTTAAGGAATGGCACGAAAGCTACAAATCACGAGCTGCATCCCAAACGTTACGCTTTGGTGGAGAAGTTTTAGTTTTGCAAGTAAAAGGTCACTGAGGAAATGTGCAAGAGCGTGCGGTTTGGGACGAGATACACGGATACTGCGCAATTCCAGATTCCTGATGGGACGAATTGAAGTTTGATGTTTCTGCAGCCTGGGACACAAAACGTGTTCATCTCTTAATACGTTAAAGCCTCCAGAAATCAAAACCATCTATTATTTGTTTAACATATCACAAAAAAAAAAAAAAAAAAAAAAACAAAACAAAAAGAAAACACTCTCAAGTGTGCAGGTGTGTAAAAAAAAATAAAAAGCTATTTTTTTTGGTGTTTGTGTAAAATAATTTTAGATTTGCCCATTTTTGGAAAATTGCGAGTGGGAATCGCCAGAGACTTTTCATCTGTTTTAATGTTGCGACTAGACCAAAATCTAAAATATTATATGCTGAAACAGTTCATAGTTGAATTCAAAGCATCATCAACACCATGTTTAACGTACACTCTTATTCCACTGTGTGATTTCAGCCTTCCTTTAAGATTATTCCTCGTCACACTGTATGTAATCCACATCAAATCTGGGCTGAGTTCTGTACCAGACTGTGTATTAACATGTGTTCTTCATGTCAGATTATACGATGAAGATCCTCTAACGATAAGACAAATAAAAGAAAATTACAACGTTCTTCTTACGTCGTCAATCAAGCGTGATGTAGAAATGAGCTGATGCAGAAAACTGGCTTGCGTAAACATAAACATTCTTCAAAGTGAGCATCAGGTAATAACGAGATTTTACATTATTGTACAATGTTTTATTTATTGTCATCACCACTGCTGCATTTGTAGTTGTCACGTGTCTTTGCCATCCTCCTATTGGTGGATTTTAGATGAGAGACACAGTCTGGGATTTTAATCACAAGTTTTTCACACTGACACAAAGTTTTGTTGTCTTTGGTCTCACTGCAGATCTCATATAACAAATCCAAAAATCTTTAACGACGTACACAAAGTCATACAGAGAAAAGTCGCCTATGTGACTGTGTATTATGTTGAACTCGGTATTATGTTTATAAATGGTCAGTGAAGCTTTAGATATCTAAAAATATAATAAAATAAAATTCCAGGTTGTTAATGAAAAAAAAAAAAACACTAACTGTGACAATAATAATAATAATAATAATAATAATAATAATAATAATAATAATAATAATAATAATAATCCCTGCGATGGACTGGTACCCTGTCCAGGGTGTACCCTGCCTTGTGCCCGATGCTTCCTGGGATAGGCTCCAGGCTCCCCGTGACCCTGAAAAAGGAGTATGCGGTAGAGGATGGATGGATGGATGATGGATAATAATAATAATAATAATAATAATAATAATAATAATAATAATAATAATAGTCTAACTGTGCCACAAAGAGCGGTTCGAATAAAGAACTTTACACTGATGTGACCGGTGGCTTAGTAGTAAGCAAATTTGCCTCACACCTCTGGTATTGGGGGTACGAATCCCACCTCTTCTCTATGTGTGCGGAGTGTGCATGCTCTCCCCGTGCTTCAGGGGTTTCCTCCGTCGTGAAATTGCCCGAAGTGTGCGAGTGTGTGTGTGATTGTGCCCTGTGATGGGTTGGCACCCCGTCCAGGGTGTCCCCCACCTTGTGCCACTAGCCCCTGGGATAGGCTCCATGTTCCCTGCGACCCTGTGTAGGATAAGCAATACAGAAAATGGATGGATGGATGGACACTGCTGTGACCGATACTAAGTATGAGATTAAACCAGGGGGCAGAGCCAATTTAAAACAATTATAACTCTATCTAAATGCATTAATAACTCATTAATCTAACTAATCTCACACACATTATAGTATCATCTAATGAGAACAACACCTGAACAAACACACAAACACACAATTACAAACACTCTCACAAAGATGAGCACTGACTGTGAAAAACAAACACAAAGTGTGTGTGTGTGTGTGTGTGTGTGTGTGTGTGTGTGTGTGTGTGTGTGTGTGATGTTTTAAATGAGCCCACAGAGAGCTTTGTGGTTTGAGGAGTGAGAGCTTCATGGATTTTCTTTTTTCCGTAATCACATTTGTGCACCATCACACACAGCAGGGATTTAAAACAGGAGACACACACACACACACACACACACACACATACACACACACATACGTGTCACAAAATTGGTGCATAGCAAACACACACAGCCAATTTACTCTAATAAAGAGTTTCCATTAATGTGTGTATGATGATGATGAGTGTGTGTTTGTGTGTGTGTGTGTGTGTGTGTGTGTGTGTGTGTGTGTGTGTGTGTGTGTGTGTGTGTGTGCTGTCTCTGTAGCTATACCTATGAGGTGAATCTCTCTCTCTCTCTTTCTCTCTCTCTCTCTCTCACACACACACACACACACACACACACACACACACACACACACACACACACACAGTGCTAACAAGCTCCACAGGGACAGAGGATTTTGGAAGCTGCAGCTAAAGAACACTACATCATTTTTAACCCAAAGCATCACAACAGCAGTGTTTACTCAAAAAATGTTCCAGTTTATTGTTTTTACACCGCACCGATGATCAAAATAAACAAATCAGATCGAAACAGATTCCCAAAAGTACTTCGTAAAAGACATGGAGGAAATGGAACGTGTGCGTTCATGGGAAGTTGAACACACACACTCACTGTTCAAATATTTAAACTAATGAGAACATGGTTACTAGGCAACTGTTAAATAAGCTCATGCTAGCTATACATATGTTCACACTAGCATGAAACACAGCAGCTTTGTTTTCTATGTACATGCGTGATACAGAGCCACGATTTCAGCCAAACGATGGGCTCAAATGATTCCTCAGACCAATCCTATGGCAGTTGTGTTTAACATTTATCCAGTTGTTAACCATTCACAACTTTAGTTAGTACCTGGAGTTACTTCCTGGAAAGATAGAAGATCACTGTTCTCTGGTGAGTGTACATACCGTAGATAGCAAAGTTAGCTTGATTTGCGCAGATCTGATATGACAATGAAGCTAGTACAAAGCCGAGCACGCAACATAAATCAAACAACCAATTTTCATACTGAATAGTGCTTTATTTAATTTGTGTTTAACTAGTTATACATAGCTATACACAGCTACTACTGTTGGATAGGCCACGCCCACAAGTGACAGCAGTCTATTTTTGCACTGAAATTACTTACCCCACATCCCAATTAGCATACTTATATTATATGCTAAAAGTATGTACTCTTTTTGTGAAGAAAACGTACATGTATTTGAGTGGGCTCCAAAAGTACTGGGACATGGGCGGCTGTGGCACAGGTGGTTAAGCGGGTTGTCCACTAATCCACTATTCGTAGGGTTGGCGGTTCGATTCCCAGCCCACATAATTGCACATGCTGAAGTGTACTTGGGCAAGACACTGAACCCCAAGTTGCTCCCGATGGCTAGTTAGCGCCTTGCATGGCAGCTCTGCTACCATTGGTGGGTGAATGAAACACAGTGTAAAGTGCTTTGGATAAAATATAAGTATATAAGTGCGCCATTTTCCATTTACATACTAACACATCATGTAACAGAAGAGAACGTTGTTGCCGAGTTACGCACACTGTCACTGTAAACAAACTCCTCATTGCATTTCAGCTTTTCTTCATCCATTATTCCTTACAGAATGTATATTTACCATTCCCTTGATTTATTTTTCAACATTACATTTACACCTCTCTAAAATGTGTGCTTGAATTCGGCAAAGCAAACCATCACAAAACGTCTCCTCCCTTGCACAAAGAATTGTGGGTAATATTAGTTTAAAAAGTGTCTACGGATCAACACTTGGAAAATCTACCGGAAATAGTAAACCACCCGGATAGCTCCGGGATCCTCATGTCAACATACTACCATTTGGGACATAATTCTCATCTTAGATACTATTTAGTATGGATAGTAGGCAAATTGGGACTCAGGGTGAATGTTCCACTTTTTACATCATGCTGGTTTTATTTGTGATAAAGCATTTGCAACTTTTCCATCACAAGTGTTAAGCGTTGAAAATATTAAGAAACAACCTTGAATCCTCTCTCTGTCTCTTTCATTTCTCTCTCTCTCTCTCTCTCTCTCTCTCTCTCTCTCTCTCTCTCTGTGTGTGTGTGTGTGTGTGTGTGTGTGTGTGTGTGTGTGTGTGTGTGTGTGTGGGCGTGTTATTAGTTCCCACTGCTCCTCCAAAGGGAGGATGCTATTAATAAGAGGAATTGTAGTATCCTGCTAGCTAGAGGCTCAATACACACACACACACACACACACACACACACACACACACACACACACACACACACACACACACACATTCTGCCAGCATGCAGACTTGCTATCCAATCAGAACAACTCATACTAAAGCAAGCCTCACCCTTTCAAGAAATACTTTGAATTTCCTAATATATACATCATTAAATCATTAATTTAAACTATAAATACGTGTTTAAGGATATCAAAGAATTTATGAATTTAATGTATTTCATTATATATAAATATATATTGAGGATATGTCCAAGGAAGGAATACCCAAGGCTCATTGATGCACGTAAGGAATGAAGGCTGGCCCGTCTGGTCCGATCATACAGAAGAGCTACTGTAGAATAAATTGCTGAGAAGTTCATGACAGAATGCTGTCAGAACACACAGTGCGTCACAGCTTGCTGCGTATGGAGCTGCGGAGCTGCAGACTGGTCAGAGTGCCCATGCTGACCCCCGTCTGCCACAAAAAATGCTTACAATGGGCATGTGAGCATCAGAACTAGACCATGGAACAATGGAAGATGGTGGCCTGCTCTGATGAATAACATTTTCTTTTACATCATGTGGACGGCCGTTGCTTACTTGTGGAAGAGGTAGCACCAGGATGTACTATGGGAAGAAGGAAAGCTGGTGGAGGCAGTGTCATGCTCTGGCAATGTTCTGATGTGAAACACTGGGTCCTCACTTTCAGAGGATGTTATTTTGACACGTACCATCTACCAAGTACACCTCATCATACCAAAGGTATTCCCTAATGGCAGTGTCCTCTTTCAGCAGGATAATGCAAAACAGCCACATTGTAAAAATTGTTCAGGAATGGTTTGAGGAACATGACAAAGAGTTCAAGGTGTTGACTTGGCCTCCAAATTCCCAAGATCTCGATCTGATGAAGTATCTGTGCTGGATAAACAAGTCCAATCCATAGAGGCCCCACCTTGAATCTTATAGGACTTAAAGGATCTGCTGCTAACGACTTGGTGTAAGATACCACAGCACACCTTCAGAGGTCTTGTGGAGTCTATGTCTGGATGGGTCAGAGCTGTTTTGGTGGCACAAGCCTCACCCCTTCAAGAAATACTTTGAATTTCCAAATATATACATTAATAAATCATTCATTTAAACTATAAATAAGTGTTTAAAGATATCAAAGAATTTATTAATTTAATTGTGTACATGGTGTGTACACAATGTTAAGCAGGTGGATTTAATGTTATGGCTGGTCGCTGTATGTCTTAACGCATTTTTTTTTTTTTTTTTTTTTTTTGCCAGTCCTCATAATTGTTACATTGAGTTTTAAGAGAAATAAATGTAGTCTATAAAAAAATAATTTCATGAGAATAAATGAAAGAAACAAACAGTCAACAAAAAGCTTGTAATGTAAAAATGTAATGGATAATGAATGAATGAATAAATAAATGATGAATGAAAAGATAAATAAACTCAAATTTATCCATTCATAATTGAAAAAGAGAAATCATAATCATATCATATTTAATGGGGAAAAAAAACATATCTGTCATGTTTGACTAGCCTGGGTTTCATTAGAGACCTTTAAAGATCTTCTTCCTTCACTTCCTCATCCTTTATCTTCATCTCCACACTGCACACACTGCACACACAGGAACACATACCTCTTCACTCACTGTGTGTATTAAAGTGTAGGTTCAGGTCCAGTCGTCATGTTTAGGAGTTCTCTGGCTGAACCCTGGCTGGCAGGATGCAGGCACTTCCCATCAAGCATCACTGAGAAATGAGCAACAACAATCGTTCTGTGTTAGAAAGCTGAAAGGTTAAAGCCAAACTTGACACACAAAGCTGGGATGATAACGCTGATATGATGAGAGACATAAGAGAAGTTGATAAGAGAAACAAACCGAGAAGTTGATCTGCGAAAATCCAAAACTTCCTCACGCTTTAACATCACTATTACTATTTAATATAATATTAATATAACCTTTCATGTGTCTTATAGCTGTTTGTGAATGTAAAAAGTCTGCAAACTTTCAAAAATCAAAGTGCTCGACAAATGGAGTTTTGACTCCCAAAAGAAGGAAGCGATTCTGAACAGCTCAAACGAGTCGTTAGTTATTCCAGACTTACTTCCTGTACTAAACTACATAGGTTTGTAACAAAAGCCCTGCCTCTGCTCTTCATTGGCTGCTCCCTGAAAGTCATTACAGTAGTGGGCATTTCCTTTTTGACATGCTGACAGCGGTAGCCTAATCACAACAGACTGGGACATCTGACCACTCAGAGCAGAGAATGCTCTCTGAAAGGAGTTGTTTGGTATGGATCATTTAGAACAGATCATTTAACGAGTCGTTTGTGAGACTGGGGAAAAAGGTAATGCAGTAATTTAAATGATGAGCACATAAAAGTGTTTTTTGATCTGGGCTGCATGTAAATCTATTGTATGAGACAAGTTTCAAATCCATAATAGGTGCGCTTTAAGAGACGTTTCACATACACAGTGTTTAGTGCGTTTGAACAGAACCCTTGTGTGTTCTCCTCCTCTTTATACACGTCTCAGTGAGGTCTTGTTCTGCTTCCGAGCGATTCGACTCTGAATCGACTTGCTGGCAAGATATGAATCAAACC
>JAFFST010045848.1:26502-36502 GCA_022414735.1 Noturus placidus | reverse complement strand
TCCTTTACACCCCTCTGAAATGCATGCTTGAATTCAGTGAAGCAAACCGTCACAAAACTCCTCCTCCCTCGCACAAGGACTAGGATGTAATATTAGCTGAAAAAGTGTCTAGGGATCCACACTTTGAAAATCTACCAGAAATAGTAGACCATCCGGGTACCTCAATGTTAAAAAACCAAACATACCAACAGCATTTGACTTTCAGAGAAAGGAATAAACGTGTGAAAAATGAGAGAAAGCTGAGAAAGGTAGGGTGACGAATTAGGAGGGAAATAGAGAGGAGAATAAATAGGAGAGAAAGAAGGAACAAGTGGAGAAAGGTTTAAAATCATGAGTGGAAAAAGGGGGAAAACATAAATAAAAACTGAAACAGGGGGAAATAAAGAAAACAGAGCATAGAAAAAGAAATAGAAAAATAGCATGAGATAAGGAGCACAGAGCACAGAAGAAAAAAAGTTTAAAACAAAAGACCCAATAAGGACAAAAGAGCATAGAAAAAGAGAGGAATAAAGGAGGAAAATAAGAAAAGAGCATAGACAAAGTAATAAAATGAGGAAAAAGACTGGCATAGAATAGAAAATAGATTAGGGAAAGAGGAGCATAGCAATAGAAAAAACAAAAAGGGGATATATATAAGGAAGGGAATCAGTTATAAAAAGAGAAAAGTGTGAGAATGGAAAGAAAAGAGGGGGACAAACAAGAGAGATGAGGGACAATGATGAAGGGAACAAGCTGATAAAGCAAAGAAGGATTAAACACGTTTAGAAAGTGGAACAAGAAGAGAGCAGGTGAAAAGATGTAAGAGAATGCTGCAAATAAAGCCAAATTAAAAGAAGAAAATGGGAAGAAAAAAAGGAAAGGGAAGAGAAAAGGGGAAGAGAAGAAATTCCTCAATGGTCTGTAGATATTTACTGTGTACAATAAAAATAATTTAAACAAGCACATTCAGTGATGAGCGATGTTTTCTGTTAACTTTACAGACGTTTCTTTGTGTGTGAGACAGAGAGCTGTCAGAGGCATGTGGAGCACATCTGTGTGTGTGTGTGAGTGTGTGTGTGTGTGTGTGTGTGTGTGTGTGTGTGTGCATGTGTGTGTGCGTATGTGTGTGTGTGTGTGTGTGTGTGTGTGTGTGTGTGTGCGTATGTGTGTGTGTGTGTGTGTGTGTGTGTGTGTGTGTGTGTGTGTGTGTGTGTGTGTGTGTGTGTGTGTGTGTGTGTGTGTGTGTGTGTGTGTGTGTGTGTGTGTGTGTGTGCGTGTGTGATCATCTGATACTGAGCTGTTCATCATCAGCCTGTCGACTAAATCCCCTCCGTCTGAAAGCTGTTTAGTCCACGATAATAACCGCATTGTGCTTTACGACCAAAATCCAGTTTCTCTCTTTCCATCTCTCAGTGACACAGACACGCACACACACACGCACACACACACACACACACACACACACACACACACACACGCACACACACCTCGCTACAGCATCATTTATTTCAAACTGCTGCTGCTTTTTTCTCTGTTTATCACATTTACTCTTCACCCACATTACGCCAATCATGGGCTGCATCCCAAACCACACACTAATACACTAAAGTGCACTACTATTAATGATGACAGAGCAACTGTGGAAAATTATAACAGCACAACTCCAGTTTCCTGGATTTACAGTAATGCGGTACACACATGGTGCTTATTTAACTAGCTAGAAAGCAAATGTTTGTGCACCCTTACTTTAGAATGATGAAACCAACAAGCCTGGGAATTGAAATGGTCAAAAGGTTTGTGTTTAGTAGGACCAGGCGATATGATTATATAATATCGATATCATGATCGATTATTGTACAATTCAATTTTCTGAAATTTCAAAGGTATGTCAGAAAAGTGTATTGACATAGTTTATCATGATATGGGCAACTGTCTGCAAAACTGTAGTGTTGCATTAAAAAAACTGATATAAAATTACACATATAAATGACTTTAAACTAAAAAGGGTTTTTAAAAAATCTAATAGCAAATAGAAATAAATCCATCTTACAAATCAGTTCAGTTGGTTCTAATCTGATTTTTGTTAATGCTATTAAAAAAAAACTTTTTAAAAACGATACCTGTGATATTTCTGTAGTGAAAGTTAGTGACGTTATTTCATAATACACTTTTCTGAGATATTGCAGGTATCCTTTTAAAACAGATTTTTAAATAGCAATAAAAAAAAAAACATTTAAACATTAGAAGTAAATGATTTAACTTTTTTTTTTTGTACATTACCTTTAAATTTGTAAAATGTATTTAATTTTATTTCTTACTGGATTTTTTAAAACCATTTTTCTATTTAAAGTAATTCATCGGTGTTTACTTACAATTTGTACTAGTTGTTAAAAATGCAACACTAACTGACAGTTAAGCTTCATTCACTCCATGTCACAATTACCGTAATTACAAGATTCAGACTTGCACAAAGCTTTCCCAAGCATCCTCATAGAACTCATAATTACAACTTGTAAACTAGGAATTTTCTTAGAGCTCTGACTTGTAGCACCTGACTGCTGCAACGTCATGTGGAAACACTTCAGTTCAAAAAAAGTTCACTCAAACTGTAGTAAAGTATTCATATATATAATCAATATTTTATATTCATATAGATATTATGAATCTCTTAACAATGCAAGATTAATCTGAAAAGAAATGTAAGACATACGTATTTTGCAGTTGTCAGCAACATCATCTCACACAGATTCATTTTGGCATATAGAAACGCATACAGGGCGGCTGTGGCTCAGTCGGTAGAGCGGGTTGTCCACTAATCCACTAACCGTGGGGTTGGCGGTTCGAATCCCGGACAGGGTGATCCCATGCCGAAGTGTCCTTGGGCAAGACACTGAACCCTAAGTTGCCCCCAATGGCAAGCTAGCACCTTGCATGGCAGCTCTTCTACCATTGGTGTGTGAATGTGCTCTCATTAGTAAGTCGCTTTGGATAAAATGGGTAAATTTTGGGTAAATGCATAAGTCCGAACAGCTCAGAGTGGAACGTCCAGGTTAACTGTCATCTAGTAATTACGGTAAGTCCAACATAGCGTGAACACATATGATACATATTGTGTATCATAGAAGTTTCTTGATACAATATGTTTGTCATATCACCCACCCCTAATGTCAAGATATTAAACATGTGGCTCAACCACCAGGTTACACACACTTATCAGTGTAATTCCAATATACTGTATAGTGTTCATAAATGTCTCCATCTTTTCTCATTATCTTAAGGGATTACAATGACTGTTTTTAACACAATACATTCGGAAGAGGACACTTTTAAAATACAGCTTTGAAATCAGTGTTAAAACCGGATGATGATGTCACCAGCATCACCAGCTCTTCATTTATCAAGTTACTGAGATAAAACTGTTAAATGTTAATACCTTGTCGTCGGCTTTCCTCTCTGGAAATCATGAAGGTATACTATTACATTCATGGCCCTGTATTTATGTAGGATTTGTTAAAACATATTACCACACAGTCAGTAAAGCCACTAAAGTACTTTCCCCAGGAACTAGGAACTTTTGGAGGTACTCGGTGTGTTTTAGCTACAGGGACCAGGGTCTAAATTAAGTTCCGGGTAAAATAGTTCCCCCTCGGAAAATCCCTACTCGGGAGGTGGTACTTGTTCAAAGTTCGGGAACTTTGTGAGGGAACTTGAGAGCTAAACAGCTGTTTTTTTTTTTTCAAGTGTTGTTCATTGCGATTCGAATCAACACAGAGGAGTTTCTTAAAAAATATGACTGATGGCCCGACGATGAGGTTCAGGTCTTATTGAGTATTTACGCCAAGGATGAAATACAGTGAGAACTGGAAACAGCGACCCACAGCGAAAAAGTATACTTAAAATTACTGACTGGGTTAAGCAAGCTGGGCGTTGTTCACACAGGAAAACAGCACAGAGAGAAGCTCGTGTACGTGCGTTGTCTCAGTCATCTCAGCAATAGCTAATAAAATCTGTTTGCTAGTATCACTTAAGTGACTTAGCAGGAGTTCACTGCAATCTGTCAGTCAACTGTGTAACCCAAATCTGAATATAAGTGACTTTCCCTGTGTAAAAGTTGTGTATTAACTCAGAAACTCAGTGACCTAGCGATCAATCACATCACACATAATACACTTACTGTACACTTCAGTGAAGTTTATCTATGGGTATGTTTGACAGTGTTTTATTTCCGTGTGTGTGTGTGTGTGTGTTTACGTGTGTGTGTGTGTGTGTGTGTGTGTGTGTGTGTGTGTTTACGTGTGTGTGTTTATCCAGTCAACAGCAGCTCAGTGTCAGTGCCAAGCTGTAAGTCACCTTGATAACTGATGTTTATTTTAATTTCATCCAAATCCTCGTTTGGTTTTTACATTTACACAGAACACAAAGTCACAACACATCGTCATGCATTTGGGACACGGTGACAATTTCAGTCCGAATAAACATGATCTCTGTCCTCTAGAGCTTTATTTAGTCTCTACTTTGGCTGTATTTGTTTCAGAAGTATACTCATTTTTTTTCCTTTAAACGTTTTTCATCCACATGTATTTCTGAATGAGAAAAAAAAGAAAATGTTCCTCCCCTTTGCCAAGAAGACGAATTCTAAGATGTTAAAATGAAAAGTGGGTGTGTCCTGAGACCAGACAATAACAATCCAGATTAGAAGGAAAATAAACTCTCCAAATTCCTCCTGAATGTAACCCAGAGGGGCGTGGCTATAAGTGTGCATGAAGATACAATTCCTAATCAGCCTCGTCGTCTCGGCTTCAGGTTCTCACGTCTCCTTTCTCCTAATTGCTCTTTTTACACACAGACGCGGCCTTGCTTTTTTTCTCAGCATCTAAAATATATTCTGAAAATATGCAAATGAACACTAGCCTACTTTTCAATTCCCCCCACACAAACAGCTTGTCAAAATTTGAGCATCCTTTAAAAGCGCCGTGATCCGAACGTGTTCCAAATTAGCATTCCATTGTGTTCTCGTCTCCGGATAAGAGCCGCGTGGAACTGCGTGTGATTTGTTGTGACGTAAAAGAGCCAATGGGAAAACTAAAACAGAACTGATCCTAAACCAGGCACAAAGCCAAAAAAAACAAACACACAACGATAATGAATCAAATTTATTTTATTTTATTTCCTTTGTTGAACTTGAAAGAGATTCGAAATTAAATAAATAAATGTGAAACAGCGTCAGATGTTTAGTGCAAAAAATCCTGTCTCATTCACTCTCTTTCTTCCCTAAATTGATCGCTTCCTGTATTTCTGTCAGTCTATCTGTCTG
The DNA here is from genome assembly GCA_022414735.1 of Noturus placidus. Taxonomy (NCBI): domain Eukaryota; kingdom Metazoa; phylum Chordata; class Actinopteri; order Siluriformes; family Ictaluridae; genus Noturus; species Noturus placidus. Next base: position 31,209 of record JAFFST010045848.1, on the reverse strand, counting down.
TCTGTGCTTTTGTCTGCCTAATAATCTCTCTGTGTGTGTTTGTGTCTGTCTAATTATCTCACTGTGTGTCCGTGTCTGTATCTTTTTATCTGTCTTTCTATGTTTGTCTGTCTAATTAACTCCATGTGTGCCATTATCTATCTATCTATCTATCTATCTATCTATCTATCTATCTATCTATCTATCTATCTATCTATCTATCTATCTATCTAGATAGTGGTGGGAGGGGGCAGTGGTGGCTTGACAGTTAAGACTCTGGGTTATGGATCGGAAGTTCGGGGGTACAAGCTATAGCACTTCCAAGCTGCCACTTTTGGGCCCTTGAGCAAGGCCCTTAACCCTCTCTGCTCCAGTGGTGCTGTATCGTGGCTGACCCTGCACTCTGACCCCAACTTCCTAACATGCTGGGGTATGCGAAGAAAATAATTTCATTGTGCTGTAATGTATACATGATTAATAAATACTCATTATCTATCTATCTATCTATCTATCTATCTATCTATCTATCTATCTATCTATCTATCTATCTATCTATCTATCTATCTATCTATCTATCTATCTATCTATCTATTTGTCTGTTTGCCTGTCTGTCTTTCCTTTCATCCGACTGTCTCTCTCCCTGTCTTTCTCTCTTAATGTGTCCTTCTCTTGCTGCCTATTTCTGTTTATTTTTAACTATATATCTGTAATCTGTAACTGTATCTGTCTGTATTCTCTCTCTCTCTCTCTCTCTCTCTCTCTCTCTCTGAATTTGAGGAAATTGTTCCCACTGAGAGACAGACAGATAGGCAGGCAGGCAGAGAGACAGACAGGTGGAGTGTGTGATGGATGTTATTAGGTGCAGTGTGGACTGCATCACGGCCGTGTTATTGGATGATAAAGTGTGTGGCAAGAGGTCAACAACAAATCGATGTAAACTGATATGAGTAAGAGTGAAGCACACTGTGTCTTGTTCCTCTGAGACACTACGAGGAGAACAGTGTGTGTGTGTGTGTGTGTGTTGGGGGTAGGGGGGGATGGGGGGAAGAGAGGTAGGGTCCGCTGTCAATGTAACCAAAAAGAGATAATAAAAAATATGAAAAAGTGGAGTATGAGTGGGTATGTGATCGTGCCCTGCGATGGATTTGCACCCCCTCCAGGGTGTAACCCGCCTTGTGCCCGATGCTCCCTGGGATAGGCTCCAGGTTCCCCATGTCCCTGAAAAGGATAAAGCAGTGTAGAAGATGGATGGATGAAAAAGTGGAAAAGTTGTGGTGAGTGAATGATCATTTAAGCAGCAAATGACTACTCTCTCTCTCTCTCTCTCTCTCTCTCTCTCTCTCTCTCCCTCTCTCTCTAATCATTTAAATAACAAAAATATTATTAATGAAATAATAAGATAATTTTTTAGAAAAATTGGGCGGTGCCTTAGTGGTTAGCACGTTCACCTCACACCTCCAAGGTCCGGGGTTAGAGCCCCGCCAGGGCCGTGTATGAGCGGCACTTGCATGTTCTCCCCGTGCTGCGGGGGTTTCTTCCGGGTACTCCGGTTTCCTCCCCAAAGACATGTATGTGACTGTGTATGTGATTGTGCCCTGCGATGGACTGGCACCCTGTCCAAGGTGTACCCCGCCTTGTGCCCGATGCATCCTGGGATAGGCTCCAGGTTCCCCGTGACCCTGATAGTAAGCGGTAGAGGATGGATGGATGCTATATACAGTTATAAATAAGTATACAGGCATCTACTACATACTTAGCTTTTATTTACTTATTCTTAAATATCACAATATATAATTTGTCACTACAAAGACTTCATGGTGTTTAAAAATAAATTATAAATATTAGAAATGACTATATGTAATTATAGAATTATTATGGGTTATAAAATCCTTGCAATGTGTTATTAATAAATTATAAAGAATTATACACACATTTATAAAGGATACATGCAGATTTCGACTGGGTTCTTAATATTTTTGGCCAGCCATGTGTTTATGAAAGAGAAGAATGCTTTATTGTATCTGTCTGAAACTGCAGAGTGGAAATAGATCTCTGAAGCTTTATTGCTCTGAACTGTGCAGCTGAAAATAATAAAACATCTGAGGATATTTACGAGACGCACAGTGACATTTGCATGCGATGTGTGTGAGGGATTTCCCAGCATGCACTGCCTGGCTCACATTCATTCATAATTAAAGGTCTTTTCCCTGTTTTTTATCTAAAAGGGAAAAAAAAAAAAACATTATGGTAATGATGGTAATGAACACAGAGGTCAACCGCAGGCCGAGCTCTTTAGATGACTGGAGCAAACACACGTTAAACAAACATGGGCTAACGAGTAAAAACCTGCTTTTTCCATTTATTTATTTTTAATTAAAGTGCTGTTTGACTCATTTGTCCATTTAGTCATCAGTCTCATGCACGGGGTGGATCACAATAAAGTGAAGTTCATAGCCTCCACTTTAGCATCGACCAAACTGACTCAAATGACATTATTTGTACATTATTATAAACAGAAGTGACGTCATTTGTAACATCAAACTATGTGAGGAAGCAAGAAAGTGATTCAAGTTTTGTGTGGTTCCATGATTGGACACATTTAGACCTTGTAACTCTTAAAATTGAAAATTTCTTTGATTATATTTTCACTGAATATAAAAACAAAAAAAATAACCACATGCATTTAAACGTTCAACGTTAACCGGCAGTGTCAGGTGACAATTTCTCATTTTCTACAAGGTTTCCTTGCTTTGATGAGTAACAGGTTTGAGCTTTTAACATTGAATTAGCAAATACACAACATGTCATTAACGAGCGTCCATGCTAAAGATATGAAGACATCTAGTGATGTCCATCCATCGTGGTGGAGCCTGAGGACTATCCCAGGGAACTCAGGGCACACCACAGACAATTTGGAGATGCCAATCAGCCTACAGTGCATGTATTTGGATTGGGGGAGGAAACCGGAATACCTGGAGGAAAAACCCCTGAAGTACATGGAGAACAAACAGGGCAGAGGCGGGACTCACACTTGTGGTGCATTCCATCAGTCAGTGATACAATATCATATATTCTGGAAATGAAAAAATGAATGAGAGGACTTTTCTTTTTTTTCAACTTCCAATGATCTTCTGGAAATTCCTGTTGAACATCAGACTTGAGGAATATTCCAAATATTTCATAGGGGTGAATGTGTTAAGGTAACTGGGTTGGTGAATGTTAAATAGAATGTATATTTTTCATAATTTATAATAAACAATTCATAGAAAAGAATAAGCTATTAAACACTTTAATGCAAGACTAATCTGATTTTTTAAAAAGTATTTTAATGATTATATTTGAAGATATAGAGTCACTATAGAGTGGACTAATAATCAGTGCAATCAATACACTCCTCTATGTTCTCAGCCTTTCTGTCTGTTTTTAGCCAATAATTGCAAACTATTTTGAATGAATACCAAAACATTACAAGAATATCTAAAGATAACTATAAACTCGTATAGATTAGAGAAGACAGCTTTTGTTATAGTATAACTATACTATAAATAACATTAAACACCTAAAAACATATATGAGTAACTCCTACAGACACATAATAGCGTCCAAGAATCTAGGAAGACCTGCATTTCAGACATTTAAAAATGTGCTAACCCCATTGTAAATCTAGTTTCATAGATTTTTTTTTTTATTTGTAATTACGGGGACAAAAATTTCCACACAGGTCCAGTTGGTATTGGCTAGCTTTTTTGTTTCAATAAAAAAACATTCATCATTTAAAAACATAAAACATAATTTAAAAAAAAAATGTGTTTTAATTTCTGAAATAATTTAGTAGGAGATCTACACAAGAACAGAAGAAATCAGGATGGGGCAAATACTTTTTCACAGCACAGCTTTTGTTGTTGTTGTTGTTGTTGTTGTTTTTTTCGCTGAGTGGCTGTATTCTGAATTTAAATGAGTAACAGGGTGGAATTATTAGCATTATTTATGAAGTAGCAAATACCCAAAGAAACCAGCGGATACATACTAGCATCCATGTTAATGGTATGCACGTACATTAAGTACTTGTATATTGTAACTTGTATTGTATAACGGTACAGGTAACTATAAATACTGTAACTATATATGTGCAACTATAAATAATCCAATAAATAACTGCGAATAGTTATGGATAAAACTAAATAATTATATATATAATACAGTAGAAGCATAAAAAGCAGGACACTTATTTTTAGAGTTATCCATAGTTAATTAACAAAGTTTTTTCAGCAATGTACTTCTATTAGAATGCTATGAGAGTAGACTCGATCTGTTTTAATCCAAAGGAGTTGAGAAGTCTGTTAGAATCGCCGCAGGTGAGTGATGTGTTCAACAGCAGCTCGTCTCAGATCTTAACTTTATCTCTAATCCTTTATTGTCCTGCTCCCTGCAGGGAAACCTTAAAACTATTGAGCTTAGTCATGTTAGAAAGAGACGAAACGCAAAACCCTCTTGAGATCGAGTGTCCTTCTATAACAGTATACTTCCTGAAACTTTGCTGAAACTGCAGGGTAAAGTTAATAAGAGAATTAATGTTGCATGGGGACAATGTTTTATTCATGTTTTGTTTATAGTAGGCATGGGGACAATGTTGAAGAGACAAAAGATATGGACATCCTTCAATTTAGCAGGGAAATACGAATAAGATTGAAACAAGGCTTAAAAGTTTTACGCAGCCATATATATATA
>JAFFST010045846.1:71241-106917 GCA_022414735.1 Noturus placidus | reverse complement strand
ATATATATATATATATATATATATATATATATATATATATATATATATATATATATATATCCCAGGAGGGGACGCACAGTGCCCATGGAGGAGGAAAACAGTGCCCTTGGAGGGGGCGCACAGTGCCCTTGGTATGGTTAGCACGTTCGCCTCACACCGCCAGGGTTGAGGGTTTGATTCCTGTGGGTGCAGAGTTTGCATTTTGTCCCTGTGCTGCGGGGGTTTCCTCCCTCAGTCCAAAGACGTACATGGTAGACTGAATGGCATGTCCAAAGTGTCCGTGGTGTAAGAATGGGTGTGTGATTGTGCCATGCAATGGATTGGCATGCAGTTCAGGGTGTACCCCACCTTGTGCCTGATGCTCCCTGGGATAGGCTCCAGATTCCCTGCAACCCTGAAGGATAAGTGGTGAATGGATGGATGGATAGAATCCCAGAAGGAAATTTATAGTGTTTGTTTTGTCTTCTTCATTCTGTCCTCTGTCCTGTTACATCTGCATCTATAGGGTTAGGGTTAGGTCACGGTTATGTCAAGGTAAGGCCAGCATGGAAGAACTACTATAGCACAACTTGCTAGCTATGATAGAAACGTGTCAGAACACAAAAATGCATAATAGCTTGCTGCATAGGGGGCTGCGTCACTGCAAACAGGTCAGAGTACCCATGTTGAACCCAGTCTACAGTTAAAAGCTCCTACAATGGGCACGTGAGCATCAACACTAGACCCTGGAGCAATGAAGGCCGGGTGCATGTGCATTGCTTACCTTGGGACGAGATGGCACCAGGACGCACTACAGAGATTTCAAGGTGCTGATTTGGCCTCCAAATTCCCCAGATCTCAATCCGAATGAGCATCTGTGGGATGTGCTTAACAAACAATTCTGATCCATGGAGGCCCCACCTCGCAACTACAGAACATAAAGGATCAGTCTATAGGCTGATCAGTGTATAAGCACTCTTGGAATGCCACTCATCCAATTGAATTAGTGGACTGGAATTAACTGTTATAACTGTTACTGGCTGTATATTTCAATTTATATAGCGGTTTTAACAATGGACATATGCAAAGCAAGATATGGATTTCGATTTATCCCTAATTAGCAAGCCAGAGGCGGTGTTGGCAGGGAAAAACTCCCTGAGATGACATGAGGATGAAACGTTGAGAGAAACCAGACTAATGAGCCTCCTATTCCTGACCATATGCAGGAAAATATGGCTGGTTCTTTTCTCACAAAATGAATGAAAATGAAATGGATATGCAGTTTTATTAAATAGCTATGTTTGAATAATCAGCAGATCATAACTTTCATTGGCCATATTTTGTACTATTTTGAAAAATACATTGGTTGAACATGGCTGTTCAAAAAACAAAAACAAAAATACTCTACACTGTACACATTTTCTGTCACCGGGAAACCCAGATTTTATTAATATGCACTTTAGAAACACCCCTAACCCTAAACATTCCAATCCTCTCCCCCTGGTGTTCCACAGCTCATACTTGCATATTGGCACACAATAGTTTGTATTTTTGTGATGTAATAAACAAACCATTCACATGTTTAGTCAATATTCATCTTTAAAGAATAAAGCAAGCATTGCAGTGATCATTTTTGCACTTTACAGTCTACCCACTTAAATAAATTTTAATGAATACATTTTATACAGTTTGGTTGCTTTAAAAGGACTGTTCAATCAGAAACAATTCATATGCGACTCGCCCAAGACGTCATTGCACTGCTCAGTGCAGACCACCCACCCAGCATGTTCTGTTATCTGTGCAAGGCGAGGAAACTCTCCTTTTGATGAGGACTCATGGGAAGTACATTTTTTCAATTATGCCGGTCTAATCAGAAGAATCAAAAACAATTTGGCCTTTGTGGTTTGAGCACATTGTGTTGTGTATGCCGCAACGTGATAGTCATGTCTCCTGAGAATTATATCCATCTCATGACTTCCTGTACTTTTCATGGAAGAATAGCATGATTACTGCAGTCCCCCCATGTTAACACCCCACACATATTACATCACTGAGTGGGTGAGTTACTGAAAGCCCCCTGACTCCAGATTCCTGTACACTATTAAGTTTTTTCAGCTTTAGCACACCTGATCCACTTTATAAAAGCCTTAACAATTAGTTGTGGGTGGTGTGAGGACCCAGTCGCTGAGCAGTGGCAAGTGTTAAACTGTTATTTAGGAACTGGGGAAGTTATGTTTCTTTCACGGTTGCCAATGATCTGTTTTTGTCTTAAGAGCTTAATTTAATTCACTACAATTGAGTGTCTGAACCCTAAGTTCAGAGTATTCCTTAAATTAAATAAAAAACAAAACAAACAAACAGATCTGGTATGCTCAGAGGTTTTATGGAATATGTTTGATGGAGCTGTTTGGTGGGGAAAATATATACAAAAAAGTAAGTAAAAAGAAAGTCTTTATTTAAAAGGCTATAGTAGAAATATTAAAATAAGGGGCAGTAATGGGCTGTAGACCAAGTTTTTCAGAACATTCGCAGTTTGTTGGTTTTGGCATGAAAATAGTAACAACATATCTTATGATTCTTTTCTGACAGTGTTTCATGATAGAGTAAAGATTTAAAGAACACATTTCCAAAATTTTTGATAATGTTCCTGACAGCCATAGTTTAAAGTGTTTATTATTATTTATTTATTTATTTATTTATTTATTTATTTATTTATTTTAGCTGTTTTATTTTGTAAGGGACTTCAGTTTAAAGTGGTTTTTGAACTGACAGCTAAGAAAGGATAGAATGTACATTTGGGCTTTAGGCATGTCATTGAGCAAGTCATAATTCCAGTCTTTAAAATAGCAGCAGGGTAAGTACACTCCTGGGCAAAATGGTCTTAACAGCAAATCATTGGTCAGGAAATTAGCAAGAAATATAGCTGCAAGCAGAAATACCAGGATCAAGCCAATTATCAGCACCATAAGCAGCAAAAGAAGCTTTGTGACATATTTTTCATTAAGAGTCCGATGAATACTGTACATGGAGTTAGAAAAAGTAAACTTTCAATCATTAAAAAAGCATTTATTTAAAAAAATAACTAAAAAATAGACTCGTTTTAGAAATGTTGCCCAATATGTGGTGCTGTTCTGAAACTGCTCAGGTAGCATGTGGGCATGATGGGTATCATGCAGGAAATCGTTCAAGAGTTAAAAAAAAAAAAAAAGTTTTTACTATCACCTGACCAGTAGGGGGCAGTGTGCCAAGACTCTACAGGTAACCTCAGGGCCTAATGGTACCAGACTGACATTAATGACAACTGAGATCCTACAGTGTGACATGGATTACAGCGGGGACCGTGTTCGTGCAGTCTGACAAGCAACAGTCCATCCATCCATCCATCTTCTATACCGCGTATACTTTTCAGGGTCACGGGGAAACCCTGGAGCCTATCCCAGGGAGCATCGGGCACAAGGTGGGGTACACCTTGGACAGGGTGCCACAAGCAACAGTCGCAAAGCACTATTCTTAATCGCACAGTGTGCACTCGGTTTTATGCAGAGTCTAGGTGTATATAACAACTTTGACCAAGAGGGGGAACTGAAGAAACATAGAATATCACTGTGTGTGTGTGTGTGTGTGTGTGTGTGTGTGTGTGTGTGTGTGTGTGTGTGTGTGTGTGAGAGAGAGAGAGAGAGAGAGAGATTTGGCTCAATCTTAGGAAGCTCTGATTTACTTACAGACACTAGATTAAAGACAAACTCTCAAAAGCATGATAACTAAACAGAGATATGGCAGAATAGTAAAATCCATTAAAATCCAAATAGATTGGTGAAATTGCACTTTGTTTCAACAGTACACTGTTTTAAAAAAAATAAACATTACAATTTAGCCTGAAATAAGGAGCGCTAACCATATATAGATTAGTATCTGTTTATTTTGTGTATTCCGTAGCTACATTACTCATTTATTGTTAATGTAAAGGGTTGTGGGACTAGATTACTGCATTAGACATTCACAGCAAATGACACGGTGAGATTGCATCTCCACCCACACTATGTAAATCACTCGGAAATTTTCCTGCTAATGTAAATCTGATATATCAACAACCTACTCAACTCTCTGTCTCTCACATTACTTCTCTCTCTGTCAACATTTGGCCTTTGAGAAGTAATAACTTAAGATTTCAACTGAAAGGTTACAGACTGAAAGGTTGTGGGTTCAAATCCCAGAACTGCTAGAGAGCCACTTTGAGCCAAAATCTGAATGCTCACATTCTCTTTTCCCAGCCTGTTTCCCAGTATGTTGAATAAAAACATAAACGAAAACATAAAATGTAGACGATCAGGGCTATAGAGCCACATCATTTCAGCAGCTACTAATCAAGTACATCAAAAGAAAGGTTGGGAGAACACTAAAGTACACAGTCAGCACTCATACCATAAGGTTCTCTTGATATTCATTCTAAGGCACACAATTAAAAATAAATTATATATACACACATATAGAGATGTTATAGAGAGATGACATGTCTGACATTGAAATTCAGTACAGCTGAAGGTATGGTACATAAAGAACAGCCAATTCAGAACTCAATTCAGAGTAAAATTATAATGTATTTCCTGCAACAAAACAGTTTCTATAAGCTGAGTCATTTTTATAAAAATGACTTCTGTTCTAATTTGCTAAGCAAGCAAATATTCAATTTCCCCAAAGGATGTTCATACGAACTCTAATAGAAGTCTTATCTATCCACCCATCTATTTTCCATACCGCTTATTCGACACAGGGTTGCTGGGAGTCTGGATCCCATCTTAGGGGACTCAGGGCACAACGCAGGAGACACCCTGGATGTGGTTCCAACCCAGTGCAGGGCAGAATCACACACAGGTTCACACATCCATTCACACATGACCGCCAGTTTATAGATGCTAGTCAGCCTACAACGTGTTCCTTTGGACTGGGAGAGGAAACCGTAGTACCCAGAGGTCTAATAGAAATAAAAGTATGCTCAATATTATTGTTTAAGCATGCATTTCTTAATGCTTTTATAATATATTTCATCATGTTTGTTTGGTTTTTTTAACTAAATATTAAAGATTATAAAAAAAAATAGAAAAAATCATGTGATTTTGAATTGGTGAACATTTTCCTGGGAGGAATTTTACTGGAGAGAGCAAGAAAGTGTTTGTTTATAATCTTTATTGTGTATAACCACTGGTTACGATCTGTTTTACATACTTTTTGTAACATACAGAAGGATTTTGCACTTCAAATGTGCACATAAAAGTTCATGCAACAACAACAAAAAAAGAAGCAAGTGCAACAGTCTGTCACGGAGTGTCGCTCTTCAGGCACTCAGCACGCATGAACCGCCGAAATGCTACAGTGCACACTTCTGGGTTGTCAAACTTTGTTTAGCTTTGGACACAAGTGTTTGCTATTGTTTATGTCTTGTCTCTGCCCCGTCTTGTTATTAGGTGTGTCCCTCACGTGCCATAATTATTCACAGCTATTTATGTTTTGCCCTTTGATTTCATTATATATCCCCTGTTTGTCTTTATTTGGCATGAAGTATTGTTTCTGTGTTTTGCCGCCTGTGCTCTACCGAACCATCAGTCCTGTGTTTCTCATTCCATGATTTTTGATCTGGGTTTTCATTCTAGGTTGTGATTCTTATGTATGCCCTGTTTATGCCCATTTGCCAATCGCCTGACCCTTGCCTGATAACTGTTTATGATATTGCTGTAAGTTTTTGTCTGCCTCTCTTCAGTAAAAGCATTAACTGCACTTGCATCCATCACCAACCCCGTTACATGACACAGTGAACGTCTCCAAAAGAACTGTGGCAGATTCCCCATGCTAATTTCCTTATAAATCCGCACAAATTGTACCTTTTTTTTTAAACTAGCAAAGAATTGTCACACCAAATATCGACAGTGTTTAGTTCATTATTGTTTGCTGCCCTTTTTTATGTAGAAACATTTAATTTCAATACTTTTGAGTAACGGGTTTACTAGTAACGGGTTTAATATATACCATGTAATATAGGTGCCTGTGATATGCCAACACAAAAAAGGTCCAAAGGATCATATTTGGAATAATAAACCATGTCCAGATTAGGTCTGTCCATGCAGAGGGACGGTTAATTGGTTTCAGGCCTGATAGTTCTGCTCTCAAATATATGAAACACTGAAACACACACAGACACATGTTCACACACAGGATGGAAATGATGTCACTCTTTACTGTACAGTCTTTGAAATATCAAAGAGACCTGGAGTGCCGAGCTTGGGAACTCATAACAGCACACAGAAAGTGTAATGACTTATTGTTCTCCAGCACGTCTGTGTTTGTGTGTGACCTGGGGGATATCACTGATAGGAACACTATTATGAACAGTGGGAGGATGCAAATAGTTCCTGCTAAACTACAGAACCCGCTGGATAGATAATGGACACCATGAAAACCTGAATCTACTGCAGTGCTTACAATACCAGCACAAAAAGCATGATATATCTTATCATATAAACATTTGACAATGTGTGGAAAATTGATCCTTTACAATGAATTAAATGATCATTCATTTGAAATAGCACAGTACTCATGTAGTGATCTTCTATATGTTCTGAACAAGGTCACTATGTATAGAAATATGTCAAAGTGAACACATCAGTGAATGCTATCAAAAAGGACCATTTCTTTATATTCCATGCCAACCAAATAACCAAACAACAAGGAACTCTGAGTTCTTGGTGTAGGCGTGTAGTGGGATGAGAACAGAAAGAGTTTAGGTAAATTGGGAATCAATCTCCTCCTTTAGTTTAATTGCTTTCATCTCTATTTCCTTCTCCTACTGGAAACAGAATAGCAGGAATTTGCATTAACTTGTACATCCCATAATCACAGAAGTAAGGGCTGTATTGTCAAGAGACAATATGTAGCCATACATGTATGTTTGAAAGATAATAGCTGTCATGTAAAATAGTAGTTATTTCATCACATATTAAAGCTCAGAATTATAATACAAGCCTAATATAAGCCTACACTCTAAAAAGTCATTCAGGGTACCTATTACCACAATGTAATTAAATGTGTGGTTGCAAAAAATTATTTAATTCATTAAATATTTTAAGTTGTAAACATTATTTTGATGAGTTGTGTTGACATAATAATGTTGATAATTACATCAACTTAATGTTGTGTGTAATTTTAACTGAAATTTCTGCATTAATTGGTTTAAAACAAAATTTAAGTTGGAGTAACTTAATGAAACTTCAAGTCACTAATTTCAAGTCCCTTCCAATACCCATTTAACATGCCTGGACAAATTTAAACATTCAGTGCTTTAATGTCTATAAAACCTGCATAGATGTTAGGCATGATATTTGTATTGTAAATAACTCTGGATTTTAATACTATTGTTATACAACTTAAAGATATTTCTCCTGGTTTAAAAGGCTGCATTCTACTGGAGAAAATCTCATTGGAGAAACTTCATTAACTTCATAATTATGTTCATAATTATGGTAATTAAGTACATAACACTTAAATTCCTTTTAAATAATGTGAAAAAAAATAGTTGGAACAACTTTTATGAGTAATCAACATAATAACTTGTGTTTATTATACAAATTATTAACGAAGTGTTAATTGAAAATACATTTGTTTGTAGAAGAAAAGGTCATTTCTCTAACTCAATGTAGTCCGTTGGTTGAAATTAATTTCATTAGAAGTTGTTGTGTTAATTGTTTTTGTTGAGCTTAAACATTTGTTTTTAGAGTGTAACTCTATACCAACCATAATCAAAACCTAAACCTAACTCAGACCTAAATGATCAACCCATGATCAACACCTAAATCTAGCTCTAATCAAACTGTGATTAAAACTTAAGTCTAACTCTATCCCAACCATGACCAAAATATAAATCTTAACCTAGCCATATCCTTACAAATTCTCATTATATATTCAACAACCATGAATGCGGCATGTACTGTGACATGCTGAAGCAGAGCATGATCAGTGTGCAGTATTCCAGCATGATAACGACCCCAAACACACCTCCAAGACGACCACTGGCTTGCTAAAGAACCTGAGAGTGAAGGTGATGGACTGGCCAAGCATGTCTCCAGACCTAAACCCTATTGAGCATCTTTGAGGCATCTTCAAACGGAAGGTGGAGGAGCACAAGGTCTCTACCAACCACCAGCTCCATGATGTCATGAAGTAGTGGAAGAGGACTCCAGTGGCAACCTCTGAAGCTCTGGTGAACTCCATACCCAAGAGAGTTAATGCAGTATTGGAAAATAATGGTGGCCACAAAATATTGACACTTTGGGCCCAATTTGGACATTTTTACTTAGGGGTGTACTCACTTTTGTTGCCAGCGGTTTAGACATTAATGTCTGTGTGTTGAGTTATTTTGAGGGGACAGTAAATTTACACTATTACACAAGCTGTACACTCACTACTTTACATTGTAGCACAGTGTCATTTCTTCAGTGTTGTCACATGAAAAGGTATCATCAAATATTTACACACATGTGAGGGGTGTACTCACTTCTGTGAGATACTGTACATTTATGACCTTGAAATAATCCAAAAGTAATCAGATTACATCACTTTCATGTTGTGATACTTGGATTACGTTACTGATGACATTTTTATGAAGTCATTTATATATTCTTTTACATTAACTGTAAAAGAATACATTTTTAAAGTAACCCCCCCCCCCCCCCCCCCCGACCATGGCCTTAAACAACACCACGTAGAGAGAGAGAGAGAGAGGGGGGGGGGGCAAAGGGATAAAACCTGTATATTGGTATAATCGGCCTGTTGTATAATAGGTTAAATCTGAGAGCATCTTAACCTCATCCAGCTGTGTGTTTCAGCTCAGCTTCATCTCATTCATTCATCTCAAATAAGTCTCTTTCAAGCTTAACATTATTTTAAAAATATAAATAAATAAAACTAGAAATTGTTTTCATAACCATATATTTGGTTTACTGCAATTTTAGGAAACATTCCAGATATTCTCTAGCTAAGATGCCATGTTTTACAATTTAATGCAGATTATCACAAAATACTAAAAACTGTGCTACTGAGTTGTACAGTCATCATACATGACTTTATCAAGCAGTTACTGTGAAGTCACAGGATTAATCACAGGATTAGTCACAGGATTAATTTTAAGCCTGTTCACAGTAAAGTGTAACTGGACACAGAAATGTAGTGGAGTAAAAATAAATGCATGAAGCTGCTTTTTAAAAGTAATCAACATTCTGCAATAAAAAAAAAACCCTGCTGAAATACACACCTGACACCCGTATTAAATCTGACACCCATATTTGCAGTCTTTCATTTTCATTATAAAGCCTGCATCAGGTTGGAGGGGGAGGTAAAAAGGAAGGTAGGATTATTTCTGCTGTATGCTCTAGTTCTTGACTGTGTGTATATATGTGTATGTGTATGCTGCTTCTGTGAAAATAAACTCTTAGCAACACACACACACACACACACACACACACACACTCACACACTAAACTTTTTGATCCCTCAGACAGTTTTATCCTGAACACATACTGAGAAACTGACTCAACACACACACACACACACACACACACACACACACACGCACACACAAACACACGCGCATGGATCCTGACCTCCCTTACAGATAAGCCTGTTTAACTGTGCTACTGTAAACTAACTATAAATCCAACATGGAGGATATCAGTAAACAAGCTGATTCTGTCTGTCTATATCCTGTCTATCCATCCTAACCACAAAATCACAAGCCACCTGAGTCCTGTTTCAGGTATTTTACCACTAGAGGTTTACATACTTACACCATGACTACACAGTCCAGCAAACCTCTTAAACATGACAAATCAATAATAAATCTTGCACACACATTAATAATTAAGTTCTGCTTATCAGGAAGCAAATAAACCCTAATGCTAACCTTATCATTGATTGTGATAGACCAAAACCTTTAGCATAAAGAACAGGTTGTTTAGTGTTTAGTATTGAACAGAGGAACAGATTACATAGTTTTAAAAACTTTATTGATTACTATTAGAAGTTCAAGCCACTAATATAATAAGGAAAGAAAGGGCATGGTTAAGGGAGTACCAGAGGACAGTCTCTACAAAAAAAAAAATCATCTCTTTCACACATGGATGTCTTTCCACGACACATCATTTTAGATACTGTACAAAAATAGAATGATTAACTTATAAATGTCCTCGAGAACAAGAAGGCCAGCTCTTTATCACTTTACCACCAGTAATAAATCCTTAAATTGCTTTCACAAATCAAAATCAATACAACACCTGAAGCCTTATCACTCTAACTCTGAAATTTTGATACGTGCTTAGGTTTATGAGCATATTGTTGTATATGTGTGTTTATCTTTATCATTAATGGTTACATTTAAATCTGCTTAACTTTATTAATGAGAGCCGGAGGTGAATCAGTGGAAAAAACTGAACCAGAGGCTCCTATTGGCCAGCTGGCTGATAACACAGCTGTGGCATGAGCACTGCTCTGTGTATAATACTATAATAATATAATACTGGATTTGTGTCAAGTTGGCAAGTTAACTAGATTATTAAGTTAAATTTATTGTCATTCCTTCCATAAATGAAATTTATAATGGACTGAAATGGTGTTTCTCCAGTACCCCAGTGCAACGCATAGTAATACAGACGAACTAACAGTGTAACAGTCAGTACGTTTACATGGACAACAATATTCTGATATTAACCTGATTAAGACGAAACTCTGCTTAAGAAACTAGCATGTAAACAGAGATTATTGATGACCTTAATCCGATTAAAATCATACTCGAAGTAAACACAAATGGAATTAAGACGTGTGGACTATTCCTGTTTTAGTCGCATTATCGACGTGCATTAGACATGTGATGGGAGTTTTCACCGCATTTTCTGAAGTCGCATAATTACCAACTATACAGTATAGTAGGTGAAATACATGTATTTTGGCTACTATATAGCCGTCGTCTATTAGCACGTACAGCATGACAAATAATTAACTGCACTTGAAGCGTTCGTAAAATTAAAAATAAAAACACCCAAAACTGTATACGGTCCCATAACGAAGATGAAGTGTATGTTGATACGTGAAATTCTGGAGGGACTTCGCACGGCGTGGCGCGGTGACGTAATGACGTGTGCTGTTCATCCATCTATGTTCTGTAACATGTAAAACGGGTACATGAAAGGAGTATTCTAAAAGCGACTCATGTAAACACCTTAATCACATTATTGTCTTATTCAGAATAAGGTCAGTTATTAGATTATTATTGTCCTGGTAAAAGGCCGCTTTTCCCAATCTCTCTTGTGTGTCTTAATGTGTGTTAAAAATAGTCTAGAAGAATAAGGCTTTATAATAATGCATAAGTGTGTTTTCCACAACATTAAACATAACCAGGGATGCTGGTATAAATTGGCATCCACATCAGATAATTTGCTGCTAAGAAATGTCTTAAAGTTATTTACTTAGGTGCAACAGCACCACGACCTGAGGTAATAACAATACACAGAATGGTATGGAGAAGAGAGACTAGGACTGATTTCTTTCTAGCCCAGACTGTAGATACATGCAACCTATGCAGCATGTTGAGTAAAGTGATTGGTTCAACTTGTCACATTATATCCTATTTCTATTTTCATGAAACCAAGCCGATGGTTATTATGGGCTGCAGTTTTAAGATTCTCCTCCAAACAAGCCCAAAATTGGTCCTGAGTGCAGGCTCGAGTATTTGGACCAATTGTGAAAACGCCCTAAGCGTAGATACACTAAGCACACATTGTAAGTGTGTGCTTCGATCAAAGTTCAAAGTACACAAAAATACAGATGGCAAAACTGTAAGTATAGTGTCTCCTTGGTTTGAACAAAGTGTCATAAGGTTTCTGTTTGGTACCGTGTTTGGTATTCAGAGGAAAAACAACATGAACCCATTAGAGAATTATCGACAGTCTATCTTCCTTTAACTCTCTGTGTGTGTGTGTGTGTGTGTGTGTGTGTGTGTGTGCAGTAGTTTGCCCCACATCAATCTTCTTATGCCAACGAGACCTTTTGTTCCAAAGCATTGCTCAACGCTAATAGTTTCATTATCAAGCTATTGATAGATATTAGATATTAGACGTCCCATCTAATCACCACCAATGAACATAACTATAAAAAAAATATCATGCAAATGATAACAGGAACGTGGGCCACAGATGTTCCACAACATTAAATGTATATAAAAGTATTATGTTTTCTTCTTTGATTAAATAAAAAAAAAAACTTGTTAGCATTGGCAAAAGCTTTATGTCAGCACTCTGGTATTATTCTCCTATAACGTTTATTTATAAACATTTATTACTTTCCTATAACTGTATATACCAGTAT
This sequence comes from Noturus placidus, assembly GCA_022414735.1. Taxonomy (NCBI): domain Eukaryota; kingdom Metazoa; phylum Chordata; class Actinopteri; order Siluriformes; family Ictaluridae; genus Noturus; species Noturus placidus. The sequence continues at coordinate 94,536 of JAFFST010045846.1, read as the reverse complement.
GTTTTACTCCACTTATACAGAACCACACATTTTGTTATACAGCACTGACATTGCCATACAAGTCCCTGAATAAGTTACTAGAGAAACATTAGAAATGATAATGTGTTGGAACAAGCACGATATAAAACCTGTGATTTGTCAGAACTATTGTCCAGGCATTGCTGTCATAAAAAATTAACCAATCAAGCAATCTGAATTGAGAGTTTAACAGTGATGTGGTATAAAGCCAATATAATAGATTATCTTCTATTCATTTATTTTCTAATCACATTTAGAGTCTAGGTTCCAAGTATATCAAGTATCCAATGCCACATTTATCCATTTGTTATAAAAATATGTTTTGTTTTTTTCTTTTGTTTATAACCTTTAAGGGTTGGCTCAACAGGTTGTGTTTGCCTCCTCACAGCTACAGGGTCCCTGTTTAGACCCTGAGCTCAGGTTACTATCTGTATAGAGTTTCATTTATTATCCTTATATCCATGTGGGCTTTCTCTAGGTTCTCCAGTTTCCCCTTACCTCCCAAAAACATGCCAGTCAATGGATTGGATGGATTGGTTACTCTAAATGGCTATTAGGTGTGAATGAGTGTGTTAATGAATGTTTTCTGGGATAAGCTCTGAATTCATGGCAACCATGATTAAGATAAAGCTGTTACTGAAGATGATTGAAAAATGAAAAGCTTCTCCTTCTCTATGAGGAACCTTACAATAAAGTGATCTACTAAAAGAAAGGGTTAATTGTAGAACCATTATTGAATGTTCAGAGCTCTTAACTACTAATAAAAAAAAAACAGGGATTGTTCTTTTATTTAAGAGTTCTATGAGTGTAGATTATTTCCCTACTTGGTTAATTTTGTTTTGTCTCCAATTTCAAATTAGACCAATCAATTATAATTTCATATAATTGACAAAGCAAGTGATTATTATATATTTCTCTTGTGTAAGGGGAAGATTAAGATAAACATGAACTACTCTATTATCTACTTTAAAATAATTAATTAATTACACTGTGTATGAGTAATGCTTGTGAATCTATGATGGCAAGAAGTTTGGACATAACATACTAGTGTAATATTCATTTCGCAGCCGTCACGTGTTAAGCTTTTCAGTGTTTACACCCTAAAACACACCGTCAAAGAATATAAACCTAAGGCACTACTGCAAACTTGTAAAGCTCACACAGATGAGTGGAGACAAGCGACTGCCATCTTTCATTCGTACCGCCTTGTAAATCCATTTACCACAAAGCAACACGAAATAAAGAGATGAAACAAACTCTTTGTAAATGCCAGATAAGCGTGATTCACGCAGTGAATCAATAATTCACCAATTTGCTGATCAGAAAAACATAAAGCAATTTTTTTTAAACAGTATAATAAAATAAGATTTTAAATTTAAAGAGATTGCTGTATTATGTGATAGCTCCTTGGAATAAGCCAGTTTTTCAAATGAAAAAATAAATAAATAAACAAATGCTGTTACTTCCCACTTTATGTACTGGTTACCAGTTTTAGAAAGTCAATAGGTCATTTTGAAGCACTGCAGTACATGTGACACTAAGCCACATATTCTATGTTAATGTGAACAAAGAAAACAGAATTATTCATTCTTCAGTAACCACTTTATTCTGGTCAGGGTTGTGGCAGATCTGGAGCCTTTTCCAGGAACATTCACCCCACCTGGAAGTGTATAGCAGGCCATCATGCACACACAGATTCACATCTAGGCAAGTAAGTCCACCAACCGGCATGTTATTTGGGACAGTGGCAGAAAATCAGAGAACCTGAAGGAAACACAAACAGACGCAGGGAGATCATGCAATGTGTAAACATTGTAATGTTTAAATAGAATGTACAATAAATAAATATATACATAAATAAAAAGTACACACACACAGTTGAAGATAAAAAGGCTAGCTAGCTGGACAGAAACAGAAGCAGGTATTTGAAATAGATCATATCTGTGCACAAGGAGGATTGTTAACATGTGACCTCGTTAATAATAATTCAATTCTATTTATTTAAATAGGAAATACTGTTATTTTTAGCTAAATAGCCAATTTGTCTCTCTGGCTAGGCATGGACACAGCAGAGTATCCAAAAATTAGCAAAAGTACCTGTAAGCTAAATGCAAAAATGACAAATGAGTTAAACAGCTGGACCGGTACTGCATAGTGATGAGTACTGCAGATCCATATGAAAAGTGATCATATAGTTTTTGTTAGTAACAATTTTTGGTCAATTGGAAGATGAAAATGAATAGAAAATGCAAGTTTATTTTCAAAGTTATTATCAAGCTTACATTTACTGGGCAGTTGTAAAAGAATATAGTAATATTGTGCTACATTGTCACATTTCACTTTAATCTAAACTGAATGGAATTGTGTAATTAAAGCTAATGTACATTTATCGTTGTACTCCGGGACCCACTGCTGAAACTGGCATGTCAGATTTATTTAGGTTTGCTGGTTCATTAGCTTATCACCTCAACTGTACTCTGTTGCACCACACAACTCCTACGCCTAAGATAGTGATACAATTAAGAGTCTTAATGTCAGATCAGAGGCCTATGTATGTGTGTATGTGTGTTAATCCACAGATCCACAGATGCAGGTTATTTGACTGTACCGCGAATAGTGAAGGCTACAGCAGGGGGAAGAGCTTTCACTCATAGAGCTCCACAGTTATGGAACAGTCTTCCATTTAGTGTTCGGGACTCAGACATAGTCTCAGTGTTTAAGTCTAGACTTAAAACGTATTTATTCAATCTAGCCTACCCTGACTAGACTTTCCATCATGCTAAATCCCAGTCTTAACAATCTTTTCTCTCCTTCTCTCCTTCTGCCGAGCTACACATGAGTTTATGGAGATATTGGAGATCCTGGTCCTTTCTGCTCTCCGGACCTGCATGACCTCGGAGGTCCTACTCCTGGATCGAGCTCTCATCTACTCCAAATCCAGACTGCTGGGACAAAGGCTTTTCAAAGCCAAACAGATTACATTTAAACCAATAATTACTCATAGACAGTTTTCATAATAATTGTATAATATAATATATGGTGTGTTACAAATGCCTAATTGGACTGATAAAGTTTCTGTCTTTTTCTGATGAGAATAGAACTATATACCCTCACACTGTCGTTACAAACTCCTCACCTCACATTTACTCAGGAGTATTCCTCCACTGATAATAAACAGATTGCAGCCATAGCTACACAGTACTTAGTTGTGATGCATAACTTATATTTTGTGTTATCACGTGTCACTTAATTTGATTCTAAGAAATGTGTGTGTGTGTGTGTGTGTGTGTGTGTGTGTGTACATGACATGTTTCCTTGCATCTTAAAGCAAACACACCTGGGGTACGCCCAAACACAAACACAGACAGGGCCTGACAACCACTTTAAATAGGAAAGGTGAGCAAAGACCCAAAAGAAAAGTGATGTTTGCAGGCGGATTGTCTTAGACGTGAACAGCCAAGTCACCCTAAATACTGTTTGATGCTGCTGTGGATGTCTGTCTGAATGGAACTGAGCCACAAAAACAAAAATGAAAGAAAGAAGAAAAGAAGACTGATAGCAATGGAGAGGGAGAGAGAGAGAGAGAGAGAGAGAGAGAGAGAGAGAGAGAGAGCAGTGCAGGGCAATGTTTAAGAGTGTATATCTTCTGTTAACCCATGCTAAACAAAGAAAGGTTTACACTGCGCAGGAATTCAAAGAACTTTCATCAGAAGAAGAGCAAGACAATGGGAGCAAAGCCGAGAGAGGGCCTTATTCTAAATCTAGCGCATTGTGTTGCAGGCTTTGATCCTTCTGTACTTGCCTGCATGTGTATGCTTTTCACAACTGCCACTTTTTAAATGCCTTAAGACCTGAGGCACAGACTGAATATTTGAGCAAAGATTAGTTTATGTAAAAACACAGATACAGAAAAGAGCCCATTCAAAAACCGCAACCGCCTGCCTCGTCTTCTACACACGAGAGTATCACAACTTTGTGTTGTGTGTGTGTGTGTGTGTGTGTGTGTGTGCGCATCTAATATCAAACATTAGCAGATCAAAGGAATCAAATGTGTTCAGCTCTGAAGTGTTTTATATTAATATGTGAAGCTGTAGCAACATTTGATCCAGTGAGTTGCAAAGATATACACGTGACAATCAGGAGCACTTACAGAGAAAATTCCAGAGAGTGTTTTACGCCCATGTGAATACGCACATTGTGTTTGTCCCACATATTTTAAAGTGCACTGAAGCAAGTATGAGCAATTTAAATATGCTTAAAAGCAAACGAGACAAGTAAACTTGAGTTCCGAAGAAACTTCTGCTAAGGAACTATTTACTATTTGCACTGTAACTGAACCTGTTGTAAAACATTACTTCATGGTGGTCAGCTGACTCATGGACCGGTTCATAAATATATGAAAAATAAACCATAACCAGTTATAGTAAACATGAAACAATGAGGCTTCTGTTGCAAATCCTCGCTTGTGGTTAACCAATCATTAACATTTATGTTAATTATATAACCTCTAGTCATTATATTAGTCGTATACCTGAAGGCAATACATAAAAGCAGAAAGTAGCTATAGGGCTAAAGACATTAGCTCATGTATATATAACCTCCTTCAAATTCAAAATAGTCGTCTTTTATCAGTACAGCATGTGAAGTTAGTCCAAAGAAGGAACATCAAGCAAATATAACCACTTTGAATTGTCACTGTTGGTTGAAAGGTAAGTGTTGTCAGTTGTGTTATTTGCTTGTCTGGACCATTGTAAACATGAAATTTTATTTAAGTGGATTGTAGCTGATGACCCCTGCACAATATTTTAACAAGTTAGTCACCAGGGTTTATTTCTTAACCAGACAGAACCAAGAGGTCATTTGTCATCTTTAAAATATGATTAAGAGTACTTAACATCCTGCATGTTTTTCCTTAAGAACATACTTTAATTTTTGTCCCACAATATTATTCATGGACCTGCACTCAGGTGTGACCTGTGAAGGCAGTGATGAGATTCTTTTCCCTCCTATAGTTGAGGTAAAAATCTTTATCCAAATACAGACTTGCGGATAGAGAAAATACAGATAAGTGGTAATTATGGTGAGAACAGGTTAAGTCTAGGCAGATGTTTAAAGGTGAAAGGTGTCATATTAAATTCAAGAACACATCTGCACAACCTCGTGAAGTAGACTGTCAGATAAATGACAAAAAAGATAAGCCACTATGTACAAAAGATGATTTACTTTAAACTTTTCAAAACAAGGAATTTGACAAACACACAGACACACACGAAGATAAGGTATCAAAATCTGTACTGGCAGGCCTGTTTATTTATTGTGAGTTTATCACTTTTAGTTTATCCTTATACTTACCTCTCATTTACTGAAAGAAGAGGAAGTCAGGAAGTCATGTTAGGCTGAAGTTAACATGTATACAGCTTTTCATCTGGAGACCTGTATAATTCCCCGTTTGCTAAATAAGGTTTCAATTCAGCTGAGTGTTTAGGGGATGAATTCTCATGCTCTAATCACTGTGCTACTACGGTGCGCTTATTCATTTATCAAATCTTTTTTTTAACTAAAACAGACATAATTATCCTGCTGTCAATGTAAACAACATTCATACTAAACTTCAGATAATTTGTATTACAGAATTTGACAGAAAGACTAATTAGTGTCTCAGTCTATTACATAACTGCTTATATACATACATATATGCATGTAGCAGCTTGCACAAATATGCACCTCCCCCCCACGGTTCTTTACGGTAAATGGTGCACTTATATAGTGCTTTTATCCAAAGTGTTTTCCACTGTGCCTTATTCACCCATTCGCTCACACACTCACATGCACATGGTAGCAGAGCTGTCATGCAAGGTGCTAACTTGCCATCAGGAGAAACTTGGGGTTCAGTGTCTTGCCCAAGGACACTTCAGTATGTGGAGTCACATGGCCCGGGAATCGAACCTCCAACCCTACGATTAGTGGACAACCCGCTCTACCAACTGAACCACAGCTGCCTCTTTATTATGTAGTGTTACAAACAGGAACTGAAATGTATTTAATTGGGTTATATGTCATGAATGTTATGAAATGCAGTTATCTACGATTGTGTACAAATAATAAGCTACAGGTTTTCAACAATTTTTCAACTCCTAAATTAGTTCTGGATCAACCAGTTGCCATCTTAAGCCACTTTTAGTTGAATGGAGTTTTTTTTTTTTTTTTGTCTCCTTTTTTTTTGTTATAACAATTTTTATTGATTCTCATACACTTTTCAGAGTACAAGATATATCAATACAGAATCAACATTTTTTTTACCCCGATAACAGTTTACATATGATCAATTTACTTATGATTCATGTACATGTGATTTAATTACATATTATTCATTTTCATAACTCCATACAGAATCAAATTTTAACCCCAGTAACATACCCCCCACAAGATACATGTGGTTCATTTACACTTGAATGGAGTTCTGTGTGCAAAGTGTCACATGATTTAAAAATAAAGAGACCTCAGACTTTTTTGGAGAACATACTGAATTCTCTATTGATAACTACATCCTGGATCACTAGGACAGTGGTTTTCAAAGTGGGGGCCATTGGGCCCTTGGGGGCCGCCAGGGGGCGCCTAGGGGGCCTCAACAATTTGGCCAGGCTTGACAAACTGTGTCAGAGCCACCAAGAACATCCCTCCCACTAGTATGTTTTCTCTTTCTCACTTTCAGACGACAACCACACACACACACACACACACACACACACACACACAATTCCTAATGTAATGTAATGTAATGTAAAGACGTAAAATGTAATTACATTGGGGAGGTAATATAGCAAGAAAAGCACACAGACCACATTATTATTTTTCTTTCAAACATCATGAAGACCAATGAACTGTCAAAAAAGTAAAAAAAAAAAAGAAGTAAAGTAGCAATCATCGATCGATGGTGAATTATGCTATTAGGACAGATTACTCCAATTTCTGCTCACTACATCTGTAGATCCCCTGTTTTTCTGTCTCACTTCCTCCTCCTAATGATTTGGGCAAATAGGAAAGATTAAAACCAGATCAATAAGAGATTGTAATAACCAGCAACAACATCTGCCAGCACTCCAGTGTACCTAACTACCTTCTTATGTATCAGCTTTATGTAACAACCAATCTTCTTGTAAGAAAGACTTAATCCAGGACCTTAAACCTTAAACAGGTAAGACTTTCATGTAAAGTTTAGTAATAAACGATTTAGATAGATAGATAGATAGATAGATAGATAGATAGATAGATAGATAGATAGATAGATAGATAGATAGATAGATAGATAGATAGATAGATAGATACTTTATTGATCCCCCTGGGGGAAATTCTGGAATTTATAAGCAAGTATAACATTACTAATTAAAGATTGATTGCAAAAACTTAATATATTTAAAAACAAATATGTGAAAGGTTGGGCAGTTTTTCTCAACTCATAGAAACTCGCTGCCTTGCAGTGGTCCAGGTTTTCTTTCTTCTTAGCACACCTGATTGAAGCTGAATCTATGCAGGGCAGGAGAACCCTGGGACTGGAGTTGTGGTCTACTCAGAATTGATTTCATGTCACAAAGCTTATGTTTATGTGAAGCAAGTTGTGAAACTTATGTGAAGTAAGTTGGTTTCCCATGTCAGAAAACATGCCTCTGGCTATTACATACTGCTAACACTGTAGACTCCTTCCAAAAAAAAAAAAAAGCTAAATAAATTATTGTCACAGAAAATGTCACCATACAAACAATTACACACATGTTAAATGTGATGTTGAGTGTCCAATATACAAGGCCCTGTGTTTTTACCAGAAATTATAACATATTAAACCTGTTATAGAAACACCAGAATTGAGAATTCACCAGTGCTGCAGTAAAATGCATTATATAAAATGTAATTTATCCTAATAAAATGCCTATTTATTAGTGTCCTTAACTAATAATTAATCTTAGACCAAGTAAACTGTGTGCTCCTATGTCGTAAATAAAAATAAATAATTAACAAACCTTTCATTAATGAGCAGCTTAATGTTTTTTCTCAAAGAAAATATCTGTTTTATTTAATGAAATATGACCAAATATACAAGGAGACATATATAAATAAAGCATATCCTATAAAGAATGTTAGGCTACTGTACAAATAATATTTAGTCAAGGACACAGGCTGCATCTAAAACCACACCGTACAAAAGAGAACTTCAAAATAGTACATCAGTTAAGTTGAACAAAAAAAGCCAAGAAACGTTTTCAATATTTATCCACATTTCTACCGGAAGAACCAGACCTAATTAAGTTCCTACTCCAGAATATGTCATTTCTGCAGACCAGGAACTAATGAGGCAGAATATTTTCATGCTTAACATCACTGATTGGGTGTCTTGATGGTGAAGTCTGTAGCATTTCCACCTCACACCTGGTTCTGTGTGGAGTTTTCCATGTTCCCCTCATGTTCATGTGGGTTTCCTCTGGTTTCTCTGGTTTCTTCACATACAGGTAGGCAGATTGTCTATGCTAAATTGCCCCTAGATGGAACAGAGTGTGTGAATATGTGTGTGCTGGTGGGTGTTTGTACATCAAGTCAAGTCAAGTCAAGGGGGGTTTTATTGTCCTTTCTTTATATAGCGTGTATATATTGGACTGAAATTATGTACTCAAGACTACATGAAGTGAAAATACACAACAGTGTGAGACGAGTGCAAAAACAATAAATACACAGAACAGGACAGTAAATGCATAGGACAATAGATCCACAGAACATGGACCGTAAACTGTAAGCTGTTGTGTAATGTAGCAACCCAAGTATAGCAGTAATACTGGCAGAAAAAAATGAGATCCATATTATAACGTGACTAATGCAGCTATGTAAAGTGCAGTGTGCAGCAGTACTGAGTATTACTGGGTGAGGTGTTCAGCTAGCCCAGGTGAGCCTTGGCAGGCAGCAAGGTGTTGAGTAATCTGACTGCCTCAGGGAAGAAACTGTTGCGGAGTCTATCGGTGGTGGCATGGATGCTCCTGTACCTTCTACCAGATGGCAGGAGAGAGAACAGTCCATGAAAAGGGTAAGAGGGGTCACCTGCAATACTGATGGCTTTATGCAGCGGTTGTTAAAGGAGGTGTCGATGGTGGGTAGAGAGACCCCGATGATCTTTTCAACTGTTCTCACAATTCTCTGTAGGATCTTGTAATCAGAGGCTGTGTAGTTCCTGTACCACATGGTGAGACAGCTGGTCAGGATGCTCTCTTCTGTACCTCTGTAGAAGGAGATGAGGATGGGAGGGGGAGTAAGTGGAGACCCAAAAATGTAACAGGATTGTATTCTATAAATGCTTCTAGTGGCACAATGCTGACAGAAATTAGACTCTGAAAGTTGACTCAGAAGATTCCAGAAACAAGGCTACACGTAGACAAATTTTGAAGATTTTAAGGTTCTTCAGTTGTCTCACTGGAAGAACCCTTAGGTTCTATGTAAAATCTATACAACTGAGAATTTCGCTTTGAACAAGGGTCCCAAATAGAACCTTTCTAGGAGGCTAAGGGAAACCTTGACTATCTTTGAAGAACCCATGAAGGGTTGTTTATTTTTTCTCAGAGTAAGTACTAATTTGGTATAATTTTGAATGGCACTATGGGGTTTGAGACAGAGCCTGTCTGACTGAGACTTGCTTCTGTAGGCTTAATTGTTGTCTTATTCTACAGAATGCACGCATTTTCTGGGTGGAGTGTGGCGTGCGAAGCACTGCGTGTCAAAAGCATGAGTCTGTGGATCTGATTTCATCTTTTGAAAAAAGAAAAAAAAAAGCCCAAAAAAACTACAGAGCAGCTGTTGACATTTGCTGTTCATGGTTGCCTGGTTGGATTAAGTATTTTTCTACATAATAAAAGTTTTAAATCAATCTCTTTTACTAAAATCTATAGGTGTAATGAATGCAATTTAGATGTAATTTTTTAAATGACCTTTTTGGATCTGGTGAAGGAACAGGGCTGTCTGTCATTTCATTGGGGGTTGAGTCTCATCAGCTAGAAGGTCATCAGATATTTTACAAAAAAATGTTTTATTCTCGGAGCTGCATTCTAGGTGGATATAGCGTGTGAGGAATTGAGATAAAGGGTGAGAAACTGTCTGAAGCTGCATGTTATAGCTATTGTCGATGTTGTAGAGTCTAATAACTTCTACTGTATAGACTATCCTCTGACTGCCTATTATAGCAACACACACAAAGACATTCCTTAGTACAGAATCTCTCTCCCTTTCACACAAACACAGACACACACACACACACACACACACACACACACACACACACACACAACCTCTCCATGACCTCTGTTCCTGCATGTATCAGCTAAGAACTTTCAATGTGGTGCAGGTGAACACAGTGAGGACAGACTTGTTTTTAACAGACACAGAGCATTTAAAATTCCTCTTGCATGAGTACACACAGGTCAGTTTAAACCATCATACAGCCAAACCTTCAGCATGAATTGTTCTAAAGCTATGCTTTGCATACCAGACTGAAAGACTCAACAAGATTTCAATTGGTAGTTAAATTTTAGATCAACAATAATAAGAATTTCCCAGTTGACACACCATGATCATTCTATCTAGGCCATTTTTTTTAATTTTACAAAAGAAAAGAAAAGAAATAAAACCAAATTTATTATATTAAATAGATTATTTTTACACCAATCTGAGATTTACATCAGATGAAAATTAATTTGTTGGAAATATACTTTAATAGAAGAATCTTTGCAATAACATGAACATAAATTGTTGTATTTCATTAAAGTATAAGCGATTAAATAGACACTAATTGTTATTAAATAGACTGGGCATGTTACAAGTCTATTCTTCAAGAAATCAAGTCTTTTTAATATACTGTATATATTTGTTTTACATTGTTGTATTTTAAAACACACAGGCCAGACTTTCAAATAGCTATTATTATAAACATAACATAGCAGCCATCCCAAGAAACATTTTAGAGTATTATGTTGTAGGAAAAAAGCTCTACAATGATTTATAGTTTAATATGGAGAAATGAAATCCTCTACAAAATACTTCTACAGTGCATCACATGCCAAGTGCTGGAAACCATATGGGCACTTTTTATGTGGTTGGATAATTACAGGAAGTGTTGAATCTTGAATTAGAGTGGCGAAAACAATGTTGTGAAGTGCAGTTTCACTGCATTACAACTACATCGCTGCTAACGTGATATTTTTTTGTAGTTTCTATAATTACCGGTCTTGAATACACTCAAGGAACAATAAACAATCATTATTTTGGGTTTATTGGTGGAAAAATATGTCTAGTATCCAACAGTGTATAATAACTTTAACAAATAAAGAGTTGGGTGTCACAAGATGTCTGTCTCCCATCAAACACACAGACACACATATACATACACAAACACGTATCAAATACGAAAGTAGGAACAAAAATATCACAAACAAACAGGAAGCTGGGAAAAGTTTAAGGAATTTATTGAGAGAAAGCAATAAAGAGTAATAAATCTAGCCACGCATAAAACAGGTGCAGTAGCTCTCACAGAAACTCTATTTTGGGCAGGTGTGTGTTTGGATAAAGGATGTAATTAAATGGAAAACTTTCTCTGACTCGCACAAACAAAGCTGTATTACCACCCACCACCAGTTGGCCAGATTGTTTAGTTGTTTTGTTTTGTTACTCCATAATCAAAATATTTTCCACAGCTTTAAGCTTAGCTGTATACTCACCAGTCATTTTAAGAGGAACACCTGTACCCCTGCGCATTCATGCAATTATCCAATCAACCAATCATGTGGCAGAAGTGTAATGCATAAAATCATGCAGATACAGGTCAAGAGCTTCACATAAAATATCCAACTGGGGAAAGAATATGATCTCTGTAATTGGCTGTAGCAATGAGTACAAAACTACACAATTAAAGACTGTCAGAAGATCAGGTAGCATTTTTGCAGTGTTCTGTCCACTTTCTGAGAGTCTATACTTCAGATTTAGCCTCAGATCCTTGTTTTTGGCTGACAGGAGTGGAACATGATGTGGTCTTCTCATGTTGTAGCACATTTTCCTCAAGATTTGGCAGGTTGTGTGTTCTGAGATACTTTTCCGCTCACCACTGCTGTAAAGGGTGGTTATTTAAGTTACTCTAGGTCGTTCTCCTGAACAAGGTGTTTCTGAGCATTTTTACCATCTTGGGTAAACTACATAGACTGTTGTGTGTAAAAGTCCCAGGAGATCAGCAATTTCTGAAATTCTCAAAACAGGCTATCTGGCACCAATAACCATGTTTGTGTGCCATAACCTTAAAGTCAGCAGATGTCATGGCAGACACATCCAAATGCGAAAAAAGGTCAAATCAGAAGTAGATAACAAAGGCTCAAACAGCCACGCTTGGATAAGATCAAATGTTGAATTTTGCATGCACTGTCTCGTTACAGGTTTCTTTAAGACGCTAATCTAGAAGAGTTAGTAAGAAAAATAAGACAATTAAAAGGAATGTTTTCACCTATCTTCCACCTGAATGTTCTCTTTAATAAAGTAAAAGAACAGATGACTGGGATAGAAGATGATTGTGTAAAAGCAATGTTGCTTTTGCATGGTTTGAAAAGATGGGAACAACATGAGTGTATCCATGCCAAAGTCATCATTGACAAATTCTCAATTCACTTCATTGCCTAACTACAATCTAAACACCATGCTTTCTTTGGTAAAATTATACTCTTTGTGGCCTATGAGAGAAAATATGTATGTTTGAGTTGCAAAGCACACAACAAAATAGATACTCATTGTGATTCTTCATGTGGAACAAGCAATCTATGCCATTCTATCCTCCTTTCTATAAAAGCTGGATGTTTTGTTCCTCTGCCCCAGAAACAGGTAGAATAAGAGCTCATACACAAAGCAAAGTTCTGGATACCAGCATCAGAAAATAACAAAGGACGGTATACATCTGTTCCCCAAATGAGTAACTGTTAATCTTACCTGTACAGATGTAACTGGATTCAGTACAATTCATTTTCACGGCACTATCAGATGTTTGCACAAGTTCTCAGAGTAAATAGAGTCTCCAGATACCAGAATCAAAGTGGTGCAGTTAGATCCATGTTTCTTATTTAAGATGAGATTTACAGGCTTATATAATTTCAGCTCAACTCATATATATGTAACATACATCCTTTAATACATTTGTCTGTCATTAAACATGCTTATACATTTTCAAAAGTACAGTTGAGACATGCTTTAAATGTCAGTGTCAAGTTTGATTGAGGCTTTAGGCTGCTGGAAGTCATTTTGTTTGGGAAAGGGGAGAGAAATGACTAAACACAGAGCAGAAACTCAATCTGCCTAAAGTGGTCTGGAGCTGTTCTTCAGGCCGAATGACCAGATTTGTATTTGTTGTAGTTAGGGCTGGGAAATCAGAAGCAGCTGAGGCATTTGCATGCAGGCAGGATTATTCAGATGCATTGTAACTGCTCAACAAAATGTGGTCAGCTTTGAACATCAGGATGTGATTTATTACAGAATGATTCATGAAAGGAATGACTCAAATAGAGCCTAAGTCACATTGTTTATAAGAGCGTTTGACAGCTGAACGTGTACTGTTTATAAATGTTCTGGACTGAATGTTCTTTTAGGATGAGTAGTCCAGAGGTGTAGTGCCACTCAGATCAGCATATACAGTCACATGGAAAAAAATAAGTACACCCCATGGAAATTGTTGGCTTTTATGACATATTTGAACAAGCAAACATTTGATCATATTTTAAACAGTGCCTATTGCTAAAGTTCTTCTAAAGTACTTCAACAAAACCACAAGGACAATTTGCTTTTTCTATCATATTTATTCAACAGAAATATCAATAGATGTGATGTTCTTCTGTCGAAAAAGCCTCAGTTCCTCAGAGGCCTCACATGCTAGTATTGCCCCATTTAGCAGAAATAACTTATTGTAGGTGTTTTTCATAATTGTCCACCAGTCTTGCTGGAACTTTTGACCACTCTTCCATGCAATGTTTTATCAGTTACAAGATGTTTGAGGGTTTTCTTGCATGTTCTGCCTGTTTCAAATCTTTTCAAATGGCTTTGACTCGGCCATTAAATAATCCTTCATTTCTTCTTTTTGTGCCATTCCTTGGTGGAGTTGCTCGTGTGCTTAAGATCATTATTCTGTTGAAATGTCCACTTTCAGTTCAACTTCAACTTTTGGACAGATGACCTCATATTATCTTCAAGCACTCTTTGATATCAATGAATGCGAGCTGTCCAGTCCCTGAGGCAGCGACGTTTTTTATTTTTCCTCCATGAACAGAAATAGCACTTGAAAAAGCCAAACTCACTGATAACTCATCAGCTAGCTGGCTATCTAGTGCACAATAGTTGGTACAATCCTGTTACAGATGTATCTAGTGAGATTGACTTCCCTTCTTCATCTGAAAAAAAAGGTCATATTTTAAGTCATAAATTATATTAATGAAAAATTGTGTCCCTTCAGGGTTTTTCCATCTCCAACTTGACTACAAAATGAGCTGATTTTGTTATAATATTTTATTCCTACCTCTAATTGCCCTGTTTATTTTTATTGGGTCTGAGTTACAGCCACAAGTTGCCAAGACTTGTTCACCTGCTTAATAAACCTGACAAAATTCATACCGCTAATGAAAATGGATTCATGTGAACAGAAAATAGCAAGATAAAAAAATTAAAAACCAGTCAAACCTTAGAATCTTATTACTTACTTGGTAACTCTCTCGGCATCATGAAATAAACCAGTGCCAGTCATTAACTTAAGGTGCTTTAAATAAAACAAAGATGAGTTCATACCACCACCTTGATTATAAAACACCCAGAGAATTAACTGGCTGATACTGTGGTTTTATTGTGTGCGTTTGATTGTGTGTTGCACCCACAAGTTGCACAGGCTTGTTTGCTTGCCCGATGAACCTAGTAAAATTCACACTGCTAAAGAAAATAGGTTCACATGGAAAAAAAAAATAGGCTGCATGTACATTAGGTGTGGCATTGAAGACATTTTAATGATTATCACTTGCCTCATGGCACGCGAGGAACTCAACTAACTTTGCATGACCTTTTACAGCAACCTCGCCTACTGTATGTATATAACCTTTGGAAAGAATCTAAACAAATGTTGAGAGAGAATTAGTAAAGAGTAATATATATTTATTTATTTATTATAATTTTTTTAAATAAATAATAAACAAAAACCTTACTGGCCATGCAGTCTATAGGGTCTCTGCCAAGTTTTCGGACACTACTGAGGAGTTTATAGCTATTTGGGATTTATTGAGTGAATAAGAACAAGACAAGATAAGTGGGTTATTATCAAACATGTTGGTATGCTATTGCAGAAGCCTCAGGTATTTTTATATCACATTTGGTGCTCGTTGAAGATAGTGAAGGACATTAAGGTGTTTATATAAGCATTCACTTATTCAAACCACTTTATTCTGGCCAGGGTCATGGTGAATCCACAGCCTATCGAAGGAACACTTTGCGTGAGGTAGGAGTACATCCTGAGTGGGATGCCAGTTCATGACTAGGGCCAATGTAGTGTACCCAATTCACCTACTGGCATGATTTAGGGCATAGGAAGAAAACTTGAGAACCTAGACGAATCCCACATGGACACAGGGTAAACAAGCTCCATACAGTCGCAGAGCTCAGCTGATCCTGGAGCTGTGAGGAGGAAATGCTACTGGCTGCACAATTGAGTGCCCCTGAATATCCAGGGCATGTTGATTCCTCTTCTAACACACTTAAAATCATATCTAATTAGCTACTGACATAAATCAGGTATAGTGTTAAACTCTGTAATGTGGCCCTACAGAACAATAATCTCCTAACCTGATCTAGACTCCTAGGTCATTCATTTTGAAGCGATTAAATAGAGAGACAGTAATTGTCTGACCTGTCGATGACCTTTTGCTCACCTATACCATGAGAATGGTTCCTCCCTTTAGACTTGTTCTCAACTGCACGCATAGCTTTTCAGTTTGGCAGCCATCCAAAGTACATAATGGCCACTTTCCAAAAAAGCATGCCCAAATTCTATGCACTTTCATGCTAACAAGTAATAAATATGCAAGCATTAAACTACATGGTGAAGTGTTTTTGTGCACTTCTATTTTCATACTAAAGCTCTGCAATAACGTTGCGTAGCATTGCAGGAAGGTAAATGTGCATTTTGACACATGACCGTTGTCTTTCCCATTTTCCCTTTTATATATCAACAATCTCTACTCTTTAAAGAACTTTTAAAAAGTTTAAAAATGACCTATTGTATTTAACAGTGTACTGGGTGCCCCATTGCCAGAATGGCAGGAGTCCAGCTTGCTGCGTTTCTTGCTTGAACAAACACCTATAAAAACTTGTAAATAACTGGTGAGTTGCATCAGAAGACTTTATCAAACTATGCTTGGCTTCAGAATTTTGGGAACCCTGTTCTACACCTTGTTTTCAGACATGATCAAAAAGAGTCGAAACTCTAATAGTCTAATTAAACTTAAATAGTAATTGAATACTAACTGAGTATAAATACTGCTGACTGAACACATCTTCATTCATTCATTCATTCATCTTTTGCAACTTCTTAATCCTGATTAAGGCCCCAGTAACATTCACTCTTTCATACCTAGGAGCAGTTTAAGCATGCTTTTTGTAATTTAAGCAAACCCATGCAAACCAGAAACATGAGAAACTTCTTATAATAACCAAAGAACTGCACCCAGAACTTAATAAACACACTCACTTACTTTTATTAACCACTTTATTCTGATCAGGGTCACGGTGGATCCAGAGTTTATCCTGGGAACACAGGGTGTGAGGTGGGAATACACATTGAATGAGATGCCAGTCCATTGCAGAACACACTGATTTTCAGACTGATTAAATTCTAGGGCCAATTTATCTTTGAGATGGGAGGAAACCAAAGAACACGGCACGAGAGAACATGCACAGAAACTCGACACAGACAGTAACCTGAGCTCCAGTAAAATATTGAACCCTGGCCCTGGAGCTATGAAGCAGCAACTCTACCCACTGTGCCTCCACGCTTCCGTACAGTTAGATTTATATAGTGCTTTTCTAGACTCTCAAAGTGCTTTACATAGTGTGGTGGGGGGGATCTCCTCAACCACCTCCAGTGTGTAGCATGAACCTTGTTGATGCGACGGGAGCCATAGTGCACAAGGACGCCCACCACACACCAGCTATTAGAGGAGAGGAGGGAGTGATGTAGCCAGTTCAGAGCTGGAGATTATTAGGGAGACCATGTTAGAGAAGGGCCAATGGGGGAATTTCGCCAGGACACCGGGGTTATACCCCTACTCTTTTAAGATAAATATCTTGGGATTTTTAATGACCACAGAGAGTCAGGACCTTGGTTAATGTCTCATCTGAAAGACGGTGCTGTCTTTACAGTATAGTGTCCCCTTCACTATTTTGGGGCATTAGGCCCCACACAGACCACAGGGTGGGCACCCTCTGCTGGCATCACTAATACCACGTCTAGCAGGAACCTTGGTTTTCCCCAGGAGGTCTCCCATCCAGATACTCGCCAGACTCAACTATGCTAAGTTTCAGTGGGAAATATATATATATACACAGAGAGGACTGTGCAGAGTGGACTCCCACCTTCCGTCTAGTGTGTCCAGATGCACAACTGAGATAGATGCTATATCCAAAGGCTTTTCTTGCTACAAGCGGTAAAAGCATTCGCTTAGGGGCTCTAGACCACCAGGGGGCCCCATCATTTTAAAATAGATAGGCAAAAAATAATAATAATAATTTGGTGAAAAGCTTAAAGTATCATGCAAACACCCTGGACAGGGTACCAATCCTTTACAGGGCACAATCACACGCTCTGGGAATGCCAATTAGCCTACCATACATGTCTTTGGACTAGTGGAAGAAACCAGAGTACCTGGAGCAAAACCCCAGGAGAACATACAAGCTCTGCAAACAAAGGGCCATGGCAGGAATCAAATCTGAGGCGAATGTGCTAACCATTAAGCCACCCTAAAACGATACAAATAATTTACCTCAATACACATGTGTTTACCTCATCCAAGACAATGAGGTATTAACCCTCCAAAGTCTTAAAAGAAATTTAAGCCTTTTTCCAATAGTTTGTTTTTAACTCAAATACTTGGTATAATTTTAATTTCTATCACCTGTAATAAAGTAATTTCTTGATTGGAGTCTATCTTCAATCACTGTTTATAATAATAATTAATCTCTCTCTCTCTCTCACACACACACACACACACACACACACGGGCGCGCGCCCGCGCGTTTAAAGCAGGTGAAGACGCCGTAATTCATTACGTTTTAGACAAGACCCGCCCCTGTAGGTTGGCCTGCGGCGGTTATTATATTTAACAAGCTGCTGCAGTAGCGCTCAGTTCTCCCATGAGGACTTTCCAGCAGAGGACGAGGGACATTATTGTGTTAGTTTATTGAGAATCTCGCTCTGAAGTGCAACAAGCAAAACATGAAGCTGGAAGTTTTCTCCACCGCTCGCATGTCGGAGAAGGAGCCGCTCGGTGAGGCTGAAGTGAGCTCTCCGCTGTGTGCTGAAGAGGAGCTGGGCTCGGACGGAGACTGCGCGGCTAACAGCCCGGCCCCCGCGGCGCGCGTTTCCGGCGGCACGGTCAAGCCGTACACACGCAGGCCCAAGCCTCCCTACTCGTACATCGCCCTCATCGCGATGGCCATTCGAGACTCCGCCACGGGCCGCCTCACACTGGCCGAGATAAACGACTACTTGATGAAAAAATTCCCCTTTTTCCGCGGCAGCTACACCGGCTGGCGGAACTCCGTGCGGCACAACTTATCGCTGAACGACTGCTTTCTGAAAGTGCTGCGGGATCCGTCGCGCCCCTGGGGGAAGGACAACTACTGGATGCTGAACCCGCACAGCGAGTACACCTTTGCGGACGGCGTTTTCCGCCGCAGGAGGAAGCGCATTAGTAACAAACCTCTAAAGGACTTGGAGACGCTCGCTAGGGACACCAGCATGCCTGCGCGCGAAGACAACACCAGAAACGTCACCAAGTTTTCGAGCTCATTCGCCATCGACAGCATTCTCAGTAAACCATTCAGGTGCCGGGACGAATCAAAGGAAAGAGTTTGTGGCAGCACTGAGCTAATGTTACCTGCAGTATCTCACTTAATGCCTCTGGTCATGAGCTATCCACTGGCCACTGTACCGTTATTCCATGTCAGCCCTGAAGTCTCACGTGCGCCTCAAGGCGGCAAATGCGACTCCTCGAACTTATCTAAACGCGTGCCTGATTTCCAGAGCCACCCCCAGGATTTGCCACATCCCCACATCCCACTTTACACTGCCCATGAGGCCCGGTACCACCCCTTCAGAATTGACTCTTTACTTTCCTGAGACACACAATGCACCCCAGTTATGTGCACTTTCTCTGTTATATGGTCTGAAAACGTTTAGGGTACTTGCTGTAACTAATATGTCATTCACTATTTCTGTGAACGCACACAGTAAGTCCAACATCTTCTAAATGTTGCAATGCGTTCACTTGTGTTTACTAATTCCATTTTTATTTATCCTAAGCGACTTGACAAATGTGGTATGTATTTAAATGTATATAGTTTGTGTATATCAGTGACGTTGTTTGGTCAGAAACCTTTGCTAATGTTAATATGTGGAGATTATTTGTGTGAGCTGCGCTCCACCAGACGGACAGGACTGTATCATGGACATGTGTGATATTTGCTAATAAAGAAATAAATGTAACCCAGAGAAACGCTAGTGTGTGGGGTTTTTTTTTTTTTTTTTTTTTTTCAAGTTTGGGTTTGTTACATTGAAGCTGTAATATGAAAAATGTGCCAATAAAGATCTTGAATCATTGCTGAGTAATAGATACCGGATAAATAAGAAGACTAAATGTACACCAGCATCAGGTTTGATCTTCCTCTTTTTCTTCATCATCATCATCATCATCATCATCATCACAATAATAATATCAATAATAACAATAATAATAATAACTTGATACTTCTGAAACCTATCAAAAATCGTTTGGTATTGTTGTTGTTGTTGTTTTTGGTATTATTATTTTTATTATTATTATTAGTAGTAGTAGTAGTAGTAGTAGTAGTAGTAGTAGTAGTATCAGCGACAACGTAATGATAATAATAAAATGTCTAATTACTTTTGTGTCTCTTTGATAGTGTTAATATTTGGGACTTGTGTCGTTTTTAAAACATTTAAATAGTTATTAGTATAGGCTAATTACATTGAGTGGTTACATAGCCTACTCAAAAGGGTGTCTGAGAAACCACATAGCCCGAGATATGATTTATTATTATTATTATTATTATTATTATTATTATTATTATTACTCAAATATAACATTATGAATGGATTGTTGTTTTTTTTTAAAAAAAAAAAAAAAAGCTGCAGGTATTTTAGTGCTGGGCTCCAATAACAGGCCTAAATATATGACAAATAAATGTTCAAGACTATAATTAAAATTTTACATAGACATAGGCTATTCCATGCTTTAATCAGAAAGTCGAAAACATCTGCTTTATTGCCATAATGTCTGAATCATTTAGGAACAACCATGATGCTATGTGGTCTGCCGAGCCAAGCTAACTTTAATACTTTGACCATCAATATCAGGGCGGAAATGCAATTTTCTGTTAGCTACAGGTTCACTGTGCTCCCTTTACATAAACTTATGGAGTAAATCAAAACCACAGTGTTTCACAGCTCCCTGTCATATGTATTTATATAATTCTATTTGATAGCAAAAAAAAAAAAAGGCACCTCTACACAAACTATCATCTTGTATATCTCAGTTTCTCCAAAGATTGCTCTTGATCGAATGGATCAGATGTGTTTATTTAAGGTAGACCAGACCCAGAGGAAGTCCATAAGAGCAATAGGACAGTTTTGTGGTTCACGGGTGTGGTATGTGAGGAATGATAAGTTTGGGTTGCAGACATAGCCTGGGCCTTCATAAAAAGCCAATTTACATACTTATGACTGAGAATAAACGATTCGTTAGGATTATTACAATTCAGATTTAACAATATTTTAGGTTATCATTTTTTCGATGTGTTTCCTGCATTAGTGAAAACAAAACAATCTGTGGTTCTGGAGAGGGTGACATCATGTGTTTTACGCTCAGTGACTTTGTGTCCTTATATGTTCAAATCAAAAATAAATAAATAAATATCAAAAATATTTACTTATTTATATTTAATTTTAACTATATACATTCAGCATAACAAAATGTCGGTTTATATTGGACAGTTTATATTGGACATAGAGAGGCCTACTATCACAAGTTGTAAGTTGTAGCCTAATATTTCCTGTTGAGATACTCCTCCCATATCCAAAATTCAGGTGTGATGCTGCGACCTACAGGTGGACCAGCAAAATAACATACATAATGAGTACCCCATATACACACACCACTCTTGTTTAATGCCTGCCTCCAACAGTTTTATTTCTAGGTTTATTTAATAAGTACAAAGGCCCAAATGGTGTGCTGGGCAGAGTTATTCATTTTGTGCTCTCCTGTTGATGCTGCTAGACATGACTTGCTTAAAAGCCAACGGGAATCTAGCTATTGTCCTACACAACCTATCGTATATTGTAATGATAGCATAGCCACACAGTATATTTTTGTTGTAATGCATAGCTAATACCAGTAGCCTAGTCATTGAAAATGAACAAATAAATACATTTAAAAACCAATGCAATTTTTATTTTTACCCATCCCAATCCAGAAGTGAGACGTAATGAACTGCACTCTTTTGCGATAATATGGTAAAATATATATATATATATATATATATATATTTATATATATATTTATTTATTTTATTTTTTTACCATATTATCGCAAAAGATGCACACCCATCATCTGCTACTCACCCCATCACTCACCACTCACACCCATCATCTGCTACTCACCCCATCACTCACCACTCACACCCATCATCTGCTACTCACCCCATCACTCACCACTCGTACATCAATTACTGGGGAAATTTTGCCATGTTTACTTTGATGTAACATGCTTACCAAACTCTTCACACGGCTCAATTTCCCAAAAGCACAGTACGCTAAAGCAAAGTGAAGTAGACTAAGCTAAAGGGCTGGCAGACATCTCTTCCCACACCTTAATGCAAATAGCTTTTATAGTATATGCAGAAAATGTGACATTAAAATATGTACTTACACTGTTTCATATTATTTTTACTATTTTAGATTACTAAGGCACACAGTGGCTTAGAGGTTAGCACGTTCGCCTCACACCTCCAGGGTCGGGGCTCGATTCCCACCATGGCCCTGTGTGGGCGGAGTTTGCATGTTCTCCCCGTGCTGCGGGGGTTTCCTCCGGGTACTCCGGTTTCCTACCCCAGTCCAAAGACATGCATGGTAGGCTGATTGGCGTGTCCAAAGAGTCCGTAATGTATGAATGGGTGTGTGTGATTGTGCCCTGTGATGGATTGGCACCCTGTCCATGGTGTACCCCGCCTTGTGCCCAATCCTCCCTGGGATAGTCTCCAGGTTCCCTGTGACCCTGAAGAAAGGATAACGGTATAGAAGATGGATGGATGCATACTATATTACTGTATTATTCCACTCATGGAGTCATTTTTATATTCAACTACTTTACACATGTCTACAGGGAGTTTGGCCTCATCACCTAGACATCAATACAGGTAGCTATGCTAATGGACTAATGACACATATTAAACTCACCTCAACATGTCTTTTACAGTCATTTAACCCACCTTGGGCAATTGAGAAATCACTGCTGCAAACAGTTCAGCGAGCTACACTGTCATTGTTTTTTGAGCCTTATTATGCATGGGAACACTTTAGTGTAGTCTGGGGTGAAGTGAGTTTTGTACTTCTTTTGTTTGTTTGTTTTTGGACACTGCCATGGCACTGTAGACACTAAACTGGACCGAAGTGATGAATGAACTGGAGAGAGAGAGAGAGAGAGAGAGAGAGAGAGAGAGAGAGAGATGGACTGTAAAGCCCGCAACTGAGAAAATTGACAGGTTAGTTAGCACAAAGAGAGACCAATCAGGACGCGCGCTGTGTCACTCTCTCACCAGGTCTGTCACTCGCTCTCTCGGTTTCTCCAGAGCCCATCTATCCTTAGAAATGACCATTGAACTTTCTCGCTCTCTCTCTCTCTCTCTCTCTACCTATCTATCTCTTTCTCTCTCTTTTCCTCTCTCTCTCTCTTT
>JAFFST010045846.1:64296-68630 GCA_022414735.1 Noturus placidus | reverse complement strand
TCATCATCAATTCAATTCAATTCAATTCAATTTTATTTGTATAGCGCTTTTTACAATAGACATTGTCACAAAGCAGCTTTACAGGATTCATCAGACGTCATCATACCCTTCACTCCCCCCCCTCCTCCCTCCTTGATGACGAAATATATGGACGACCCCACTTCCGGAAGAGTTAGGATGTCAGCAAAGATCACGCCATGGATAAGACACATACTGAATAGCAAGTGATATCCTTAAATGAAATTTTCTTTGTGTTAAGTGTGCATTAAAATAGTCCCCGTGCGTAAGAGAGCACTGGCGAGTCTTTGTCTAGGTCAGTAGCATTAACTTCAAAGTACAGTAGAGCAGAACTGAGCTTCCTTCAGGCCCACTGGACATCCGGGACTCAGCGGGGGTGGAAGGAGCTCCGCGGGCGACCCGAAAAACGCGATCTGCGAACGTTTCATCCACATCCTCATCGAGCTGCGCGAAGAAAACAGTGCTATAACGCATTGTGTATTTCACAGGCCTTTTTTCATTCTCTTAGAAATGTGGTCATAGAGGTTGTGGGGTCATCCTGAGATACTTTGTGCCCTTTGTAGAGACAGGGAATAGGAAACTCCTCAAAAATTCTTTGGATAGTTAAATGTTCTTATCTTTCTAAAAGAATTATAATTGATATAAACTCTTTCTAATGAGGAAATAGTTGTGGTTCTACCTAGGACGTATAAGCGGGGCAATCCCAGGGGGACAATCAATTAACCCTTAAGAGTTAGAATCAGCAATTTAACAATAACAGCAACAATGTATGCCTAATCTATCTAAATCAGTATATGGGTCCAGTGTTTTTTAAAGAAAATGTTCGTTCACCGCAAATTAAAATCACTCCTACAGTCGAAATCCAACTCATCTCCTTCAGTGATTATGAGCCCTTTCTTGTAGGATAGCTTGAATTTCCTTTTGGAATTTACATCAATACGCCGGACCCAGTTGATCAACCTTTGTGGAATGGTAGATGAGAGATGGATGAGATTTAGTGAGCATTTGATCTGCCTTTTTTGCTGTCAAATAGAAACGTTTAATAAAAATGATATTTGAATTGTGAACGGTTTTGAAACTTCTTATATAAGCATGCAATATAAAACATGCCAAATTGCTATATACAATTGCATTTATTTGTTCTTATATTTAGTCCTATTGTATAGCCACGAACTAAACCTAAATTTAGCATTAAAATTGAATAATAATAATAATAATAATAATAATAATAATAATAATAATAATAATAATAATAATCGCAATACAATTGATATAGAAATAAATGTTTAAAAGGAGTATTTCTTTAAAATAAAAGAACTCTCTGGATCGAATTTCCCAAATAGCATCGTGTAGCTCTAATGTCATATACACTCTCTTATAGTGCAGATGATATTTCACATCTTAATACTACACTGCGTTTGGGATTATTATTATTATTATTATTCCCAAATCAGTGAGTGATTTTTCGGTGTCGGCTCGCCGGGCTAATTGGGTTTTTGTTTCTTTAATAAATGTGAAGCTCGGGGGACTTGCTTTAGCCTCGGGACTGAAGTCTGATACAGCCTCTCTGTGTGTGGTTCTCAACATGAGCCTGGTGGAAAAAGTCTGTTTCCACTCATGTCAAAATCATTTGTAATAAACATTCTGTCCCCACCCTGTCAAACAAACAGGCGCTGAAAAAGATATCTTTCAGTATTTCAGTCTCTGTGTGTGTGTGTGTGTGTGTGTGTGTGTGTGTGTGTGTGTGTGTGTGTGTGTGTGTGTGTTTACTGGGTTATTCCAGAACAATCACTTCGATACATTCAGACACACGCAGTTTATGCTTATTGAAGAGTAACACACTTTTCACTAAATCAAATAGAGCACTAGAGAATAGAAAAAAATCAAATAGAGCACTAGAGCCCAATAGAATATTGTACAAATATTCATGAATGTTTCACAAATGTTCAATATTGTGAAAATAGTCAAATGATGTATTGAAAAGTCTGGGCTTTGTGCTTGGCATGGCTATTTGTCTGCTGTGTGTGTGTTGACAAATTTGAGAGGGTGGTTAGTGGAGGAAAGGGGGGTGTTGATGAGGGGTGGGTAGTTAGTGGGTGGTGCCCCGGACGAAGGAGGAGTAGAAGGAGGAGAGAGGCTCGAGCGTTACTGAGCGTTCGGCTCCCAGAGTCTGTTTAGTTGAGGGGCCTTGGGCATTGTGATTTCTTTCTCAGAAAAGGATTATGGATATCCTGTCCAACACTGAACAGCAGCTCAGCGCAACTAAAATCCTTCTACATGATAACGATAGGAATCATTCGATAACGAGACGATGGTACATGTCTCCCTTCCCGACTGTTCAATTTTAAACAACGAATATGACGACATGAAACACCAGTTTTAAAGACTTACCTTCGTGATCTAAAGATTTAAATGAGGTCAGTTAAAATAAATAAATCTACTATTCATCGCTGAAGATTGCTTAGTCTCCTGTGTCACCGGCATTGGTGAGCTGCGCTGAACTTGAGCTGCTGCGTTGAAGAGAATGACCACTGAGAGCTCTCTGGAGTCCACAAGCCCCATGAGGACGGGTTCGGCGTCAGATGGGATGCATCCCGGATTAATGGACACTCCGACTGTATTTGAAAGCCAGGCTACTGAGCCAAGCAAAGGAAAAAAGAACAACTCGGGATTGCGGCGTCCCGAAAAGCCACCCTACTCTTATATTGCGCTCATTGTGATGGCCATCCAAAGCGCACCGACAAAGCGTCTCACTCTGAGCGAGATTTACCAGTTCCTACAGACGCGGTTCTCTTTCTTCCGAGGTTCTTACCAGGGATGGAAAAACTCCGTTCGACACAATTTGTCTCTGAATGAATGCTTCATTAAGTTGCCCAAAGGTCTGGGGCGCCCTGGAAAAGGCCACTACTGGACCATAGATCCTGCGAGTGAATTCATGTTTGAGGAAGGCTCCTTCCGGCGGAGACCGCGGGGATTTCGGAGAAAATGTGAAGTCTTGAAGCCCATGTACCGCATGATGAATGGCTTCGGGTTCACTTCCACTATTTTACCCCAGAACTTTGACTTACAGTCTCCAACGTGCCATGCTAATGGCTACAACCTGGACGTGATATCAGGATCTGTGTCTGGTGGCGGGTATGACCCCCTGAAAATTGGCCACTATGGACACATGGCGAACTGTCCACTACCAACAAATGGAAACTACGGGGCAAACAGCAGTAGTCCAGTCTCCTTTTGCCCTGCAGGCAGCTTGGTTGAAGGTCATTCGCAGTATTCTGGGACAGCTCACCACTGGCCTTCACCTCCTTACCTAAAGCGCACTCCTATTAGCTCTGGTAGTCCAGGGTCCTCTGCACAACAGCAAAGTACAGCATCGTTATCTTCATGCTACTCGATGGAGCAAGCCTATCTGCAGCCAAGCAATAGACACAGTGCAGACATGACAGGTATATGATCCAGACAAGTTAAAAAAAAAAAAATCATTCACATAAAAAGACGCACATGACCTGATCCTAAATTATATGCAAATTTAGCCAATGCATAATTACTGGTAATTCGGTTTTTAAATGATTTGTTATTAAGGAAAAGCATCTGTGCTGGGCATACAGCATTCAGCTGTCATTTATAAAAAGTTTATCGTGCATATCTTTCAGTATATCTGAATAAACCAGTTTTAAAAGGCCTACTTTATTACTGCGCTTTCTGTGGTCGGATACCTTCAGTGTCTTTACAGCGAGTTACTGAATTAGAGGTATTGGTTTTGTTTTTGTAGTCTACAAACGAGGAAAACTTAGTAAGGTTGTAAGGTTCCTTCTCTCATTCATTCACAACCCAGAGCCTTGTAATATCACGACGTATGTCTTATTTTGTGCTATTATTATTATTATTATTATTATTATTATTATTATTATTATTATTATTATTCTTTCATTAAGCTGATACGATGCATTTCCATTAACAACCTTGTCGTTTTGATTTCTTTCTGCTCATACTGCACGAGTAAAATGAAATGATATCATCACGTAACCCCGTGCATATGTCTGGTTTCTCATATAGGTTTATTAATTGTGAGTTCGCCTGAATTAAACACAACACAGCTGAGTTGAGTTTTGACTTTAAAAGCAATATGTTAATAGCGCAAACAGGCTACGTGTAGTTGTCCACTTTTGCAATTGTTTGTTTGTTTGTTTGTTTGTTTACAGTGGGTGTATCTTGCTATCAGGCCCATTCCACTCAAGTGGATGAAAAGAAAGACTTTGTGTTAAACTTCAGTGGAATCTCATCTCTCCATCCGCCTGCTAGTGGATATTATTCTC